>VYZT01038338.1:0-11034 GCA_013400735.1 Pomatostomus ruficeps | reverse complement strand
CCGCACGTGTTTCCCCCCCTCTCCCCAGGCTCCTCCGGCGCCCTCGCCCTCCCGGCACCGCCTCCCCGGCGGCTCCGGTGCCGAGCGGCCCCGCCCCGTCCGGCTCCTCCCGCGGCGGGAGCGCGGCGGGGCCGGCGGAACATGGCGTGGGTGCTGAAGATGGATGAAGTGATCGAGTCCGGGCTGGTGCACGACTTCGATGCCAGCCTCTCGGGCATCGGGCAGGAGCTGGGGGCCGGCGCCTACAGCATGAGGTAACTCGTGCCGCGGTCCATCCCCGGGCTGGGCCTCCCCGGGCCGCGCCGCCCTGCCCGTGCCGCGGGGCAGCTTGCGCGGGAACGAGCCGCGGTTCCTCCTCTCCCCACTCCTTTTATTTATTTTTTTTATTGCGAAAGCTTTTGCCGAGGAGCGGGCCCGTGTCGGAGGGGCTCCCGCCCGGCCCTGCCGTGCTGTTGGCAGGTGGCCGCTGGGGAAGGGCGGGCAGTGCCTGCGCTGGGCTGCTGCTCTCTGGATATGCGAAATCCCTGCCCTAAAATTGGCATTTCGCTGTCCCCGCGGGGTGTAACCGGACCCCACGTTCCGAACGATGATCGTCTCGTGCTCGACAAATGTAATTCTTGTTCTTAGTAAACAAAAGGTGTCTTTCTGCCAGGTTTAAAAACGTTCTTTCTCGGCCAGGTAGACGGTGTAGTTAATACGGTAGCAGTATGGTTGTACTTTAAACAATCTGTTTATTCTGTTTTTCTGTGTTGTGATGGGGTTTTTTGTCCATGTAGTATGCCTTTAGTGATGGGGTTGTTTTTTCTTGCCGCGTAGCTCTTTCTGTTCGTAGTCAGCCTGGCGGTTTCCTTACCTTTTGATTGTTGTCCAGGTTTTTCAAAGTTAGAGTGTTTGAGTAGCGTTTGGATGTGCCTTTTCGAAGCTAAGATAAAACTGTACTTTGAGTGAATTTTGTCTCGCTCACGGGCAGAATGTGTGGATTCTTGAGTGACGACTCAGTGTGGAAAAGAGAAACTGTTTTGGAAGCACCGAGAAGCATTTTTAATCCGAGGCTTTCGACAGGGTTAGTCAGTGTTTTAAGTCCGGAGAAGTAAAACAGTTGCTTTTGATAGTTTTGATGGCCTGACCTTTATAAAAGGCATATTCTCTCTCAGGGGAAACTGAACCTTGCAGGTGACCATAAGCTTCATCTATTATGTATATTTTAAGGCAGTGCTTCCCAGCTAAAGTGTTTGGAAGTGCATCGTCTTTGCTGGAAGTTACAAAAAAAGGGGCTTCTTGTGCATAGAAGTGAGGATCCTTCTGATAGTATTTGTTATTGTGAGTTCAGTGAGTTTGTGGTGGGACATGTATTTGATAGGGGTTTTGTTCTGTGTGGGCTTTGAGGGTTTGTTTTTTGGTTTTTGTTTTTTTTTTTGTTTGGTTTGGTGGGTTTTTTTAATCACAGATAACGCTGAGAACTTGCCAGTTCAGAGAACAAGGTGATTCATCTCTCTCAATGAGAATACTCCTGATTTTATATTCAGCTTGGCTGGATTTTATCCCACTTCTGTCCCGTTTCTGTCTTAGCAAACCTTCAGATGTTCATCCCGTGAAGTGGTGTGCCAGTTTTTGTGGGCAGCTGTGTGCTTGTTGCCTGGATGGGTTCTTAGTGTGCAGACACCAATGGAAAATGCATTTGGAAAGGGCTCCTGTTCGAGAACTGCTCTCCTCTACCTTGATTCAGTTCTAAGATCTCTTACGATTAAAATTTTTGCATTTTGATTGTTAGATTTTTTTGTATTTTCCTGTGTTTCCATAATGTTGTGGTTTTAGTAGTAGGGAGGGGGTCATAAAGATTCTCGTTCCAGTAATGTACACACTTCAGGTTCTAGAAACTGTAAGAATGATCATCCTTACTGTTTTTGAATAGATTAGTTTTTTTCTGGTCATAACACTTTTTTATGCTGGGCAGCAGTCCTCCGTAGCTTTTTGTTCCATGTCCCTGCCCTTTAGGACATTCTGAATTAGGACAGAAAGAGTTGTAGCTGTTAAAAACAGCACTTAAAAAGTAATATTGTATAAGCTAAATATATATTAGTCTTGAAAAAAATTACAGACTCTGCCTGCAGTGTATTTTTGGAAAACATACACAGTAATAGTAGTAGTATTTGTAACTTTATTCACGGACCCCATAGTTAAAGGGGTCACCTAATTGCCATTAGTGTTTGCTGGATTCAGAGTGATTTTCAGCACGTATGTAAGGTTTTCTATGCATTGGTTAGATTTCCACTTTAGAGAAATTATGAAAACCAAGACAAGAGGCAAAGCATGAACAGGAGAGGTACTGCTCTGTCACTGCTCAGTGTGCCAGCAGGAGTTAATTACTTGTCACTTTATTACAAAAAAAGAAAGAAGAAAATGAAATATTGCCTAGAGGAGAGCGCTGGGAGAGCTTCTCAAGGTATCTGCCCCTTGGTTTTGTTAGGAAGATCTGCATGTAATTCCTTGAACTATTGGGGTTTTATTTAAAGGAGTTGATGCTTCCTGGAGCTGCTGATGAGTCAGTGCCCTTAGGTAGAATATGTGGCATTACTCCTGGGTTTATTCTTCCTAAGAAAGTTGCACATGTTCACTGATCATCAGTCCATTGTACAGTTTTGGGGTTTTTTAGAAGGCACCTAAGTGCCTCCTAAATTTCCCTGTAGATCCCCACAGTTTTAAATAGTTGTCAAAATTTCCTTATAAAGTCTTGAAACCCCTTTTTTCTGATTGCTGTTCTAACAGCTTCCCGTGCAATAAGAAACTGCCTATAATCACAAAATTAAATTCAGTTGATAATGACAGTTGTCAGATGTGTCAAATAACACTCTGCCCCCCAAAACCTTTATAAAAACATTGTACCCTTTAGTGATAGCGAGTTTTGAGTTAACATTAATTTCATTTGATAATGACACCCATCATGTTTTCTTACGAATGCCTCATAATTATCCACTGTAACACAACAGGAGTTGTGTACTTTTGAGTATCCCTGATGCTATGAACTGCTAAAAAATGGAGGCTGTTTCATTGAAAAGACAAGATTCAAAAAACTACCTCTCATCTTTCTAGCAGAATTCCATTTTTCATCTAATGAATTATTCGATTAATGAATCAATATAAATTGGGTTAATTGAGCATTAATAGAGAGACACTTACCTTAATGACTGAATTTGTATGTGTAATTTGAAAGGTTAGTATATGGATTTATTTAAATGCTTGCAGTTTCAATGGTGTTTGTAGTGCTAAAATTCAAAGCTGTCATGGGGAAGTTGATGATTATTTCAGGAGTAGCTGTTTTGGTATATATTTGTAGATTAAAACCCAAAGGTCATCAAACTAGTTTAATAAAACGACTTTTGGTTCTGAAATGGGAAAGGCTCTCTACAAAGGCTGTATGAAAATGCATGCAGACAATCCTCTGCTTTTGGAGAATGGAGTCAGTGTGAGTCTGCTGCATCTCCGAAACACTGAAATGACTTTGGAGAAGGGAGCTGTCTGCTGCCTTGGTTGAAAAGGAGGAAAGCCTAACGCAGTCTTCAGTCTTGTTTCCTTTCTGTGCTGTGGGGAGCCTTGGGTGGTGAGGGGACTTCGTGTTCCATCTCTGGAGCTCAATCCAGGCTGAAGTGACCCTGAGATGGTCAGACGGGAGATGGGGGAACATTGGGGTACAACTTAGAGCTCTGTTTGCAGGTGGAGACAGGGAGAACGTTGTCTTTTAACAGCTTTTGGGTCCCTGACATCCTTTTTTGGCTTCTGATAAACATGATTGGGTCGTGACAGTTACTGTGTTAACTTCATAGTTGCTGGGTAAAACCAAAAAAGAGTTATCTGGTTCAGGCCCTGGTTTTGGCTGCTGTTACATTATGACAGACAAAATTCCTGTTTATGCTTCCCCTAATGTCTCCCACTCCTCTGAGACTCTACTGCTGCTTATGTTGGGTTTTTTAAAGAGGAATGCTAACATAAGGTATTCTGAATTTTTTTCTTTTCTTTTTCATTTTTAAATGTACAAAGTGTTTTCTGCAGAATACATTATAAAGCTTCTGTTTTAGTGGTCTGCTCTAATTTTTTATACATTATTGCACTGTAGAAAGAATAATTTTCACTGACATCTAGATTCTAAAATGAAATGTTATGTACTGATTAGAACTGGAGCTTGATTCTTTGTGCAAGCATACAAATATGTAAATACCTGTCAGGAAACAGGCATTGAAAAAAAGGAGAATCCACAAATCTAAGTCTCCTTGCTCTGTTACTGCAGATAAAACATGTTGAAAGATAAACCTCATGTTCTAGATCATTGACTTGGGGTTGGGGTTTTTTGTTGTTGTTTTCTTTTCTTCCAAGTTGAGTGTGAATAGATTGCAAGAAGTCAGGAGCCAGTTTAATTTTTAAGGAAAAGACTTCAAAGTGCGGAAATGTCTTCTCTGTTCCCCCATCACGGACGTACCAGATTGAGAGCAGGGCAGCAAGTCTACCTTCATTTACTCCTCGTGCATTCTCCTGTGTAGGATCTGTACTGGAGCTGCTGCAAGTTACAGCAGCCCCCTGTGTGATGCAGAACCATGGATTTGTCATGGTGAACCTTCTTTCTTCTTTTCCTTGGTAGGAGGGACACAGGTGTTGCTATTGGCATTTTATTTTCTTGTATTTTGTGCCATACTCCCCTCAAATCGGAGCTTTTCACCATCTGAGTTTCTGTGTGATGGTGTGTGGGATTCCCAGGAACAGCGTTACGTTTGCACCTGTTTCTTGTTTGTGTTGGACTTCTTGACAGCTGCTGCAGAGGAAGTTGTTTCCCAGAAATTAATTCCAGGGGTCTTGCCTCCCATCAAACTTGATTTTTTGGACACATAGGGCAAGTGTTAGGAATTACCAGGTCTCCTACTGCCTTACATTTTCTTATGGCTTGCTCGCACCTCTGACCACTTCAGAGCCTGGCTTTGAGATCGTAACTCTTGATTCCAATACTGCTTGAGAAAAATTTTTCTGAAGGCATTTGTCCTCGTAAACCTTGCTTTAAAGTTTCAAAAGGCCTCTGTGTTCTTGGGATGCTTTAGTACTCACACCCAAAGTATACAATCCAGAAGGTAGATAAGGCAGATGATTGATGGAACATCAGTTTGAATTTTGATGACATAGTAGTTCCTGTTCTTGTAAGGACAGGAAGTTCTTAATTTATTTTTTGACCCTATTACTATTATCAGGGAGGGGTTTTTTGCATGTGTGTTAGGTTTCTTTTTAAATGCTTTGGATAAAGTGTGGAAAGGGGATTTTAAATTTGTAAGGAAGGTGATTTTGAAGGCTTAGAAACACATTTCACAGGCATGGGGGGATAAATTGCATTTTCTTGGTCTTTTTGTACTATACTCATGTAAGCTACATGACATAGAACAGCTTATCAAGTGTCTTGCATCCCACTGGATGCTTTAGTTCAGGTGGTGGCATTCATCTTGCTTCCTCTTCTAAACCCTCCTGATTTTGTATGGCGAGGTTTCATGTGTACACCTCATAGCTAAAACTCGTGACAGAGGATATGTTTGCTGCCTGCATTTGGGATGTAATGAAGACTGTTGGTTTTTTTCCTGGGTAAATTTTCCTCCTTCCCTAGGAAGAAAAGAATGCCTTTCATTTGAATGCATTAGATAACACATTCTGAGGAACTGAGATAAGACTTCTTACTAGAGCTAATAGTCCCAAAAACTTGGTCTCAAGACTTGTTTCCATCAGGAGAGTAAACCTTGGTAACTGGACTTTCTCAAATGATACCAGGAAATATAAAAGATGCTGCTTGTCCTTCAGCACGTTGCTACTTGCCCATACATCAGCTTACTTGTAGCTCTAAAGCTCACTTAAATGAGACAAGTGAAATAAATGAGTCTTTACTTCACGAGATCAAAAGATATCAATGACAAAAAAGAGCAGAATCAGTCTGTTAAAGTTCTCTGTTCTCCTAGTGTCTGAAGTAATTTCAAAGCAGCTCTTTTGGATCCCTTGGCTTTTCCTCCCTCTGGGCTGCTCTGCCAGTGGGCGCTGCAGTTTAGGTCAGAGGTTCTTTGCTGTGTGAAATAACCTGGGCAAAGCTGGTGCTACAAGTCCCTGTCTCTAATCTGTACTGGCCTAGCAAAAATCAGATTTCACCAGGTGAGTGGGAAGATGACCAGAGGATGCCTACATAAGTGTTCATAACCATGGAGGCTGCCAGGGAGCGACTGCGGGCAGGTGGTTTGTGCTGCTGGGCCATTGGGGGTTTATAAATGCAGAAATTGTAACGGGAGTCTGAGGGGTGAAAGGCAGGAACTGACAAAGCTGATCTGTCCTCTGGGTTGTTTGTTTGTGGGATTTCTTTGGGTTTTGTTCAGGTTTTTTTTTTGCTTTGTTGGGTGTTAAAATAGAATCAGTTTAAGATTAGAAGTGATAAAAAGACCGATTTAGCATCTCCATAGTTTCTGGGAATGTGATTGGCGCAGTAGCATTATATGCAGTTTATCATCTTTAGCTTAAGTACAGAGCACTATTAAAAATATTAAGTTTCTGTTTCTCATTGGTTTCCTTTCAGGAATTGTGAGCAGTCTTTGCATCTTTTCTTCACCTGTGCTGCATGAGAAATGAATGTTGTTTTGTAGAAAACCCTTGTCGCTGTGAAATTTAGCGAGTCCCTATTTAAACTGACATTTCAAGTCTTAATTTGAAATGCTTTACTCATACCTTATTGACTGTTTTAATTGTCTGCAGCTTTAATCTGTTTTTAGGTGAGGAAAGAGTTGAAATGCAGAAAACACTGATATTTCATTCTTTGCAAGTGAATGAATCAAAATGTTATTGAAATGGTATTTATTTAAAGATGCTCTAGTAAGGAGTTTACATTGCATTGGCTTCTCCTTTCCTTTGGAATGTACTAGTACCCAGAAGACTTCTATAAGAAAAATTTGCCTTGTGCTGTCTTCTGGAGTGTTTTTTGGAACGGTGACATTTAAGAATGAACATTATGCTCTCTTTACAGCTAAATTGTAGGGTTGTAGAGTTGGATATCTATTTTTCCTTCTGCAGTGGCAGTTAGTCATTATGCTTTATAAGTATTAGCAAAAGCTGGTTTAAAGCTGCCTAAATTGGTGTATTTGTAGGCTCCCAATGCCTTGTCTCTTAACTAATTCATTAACCACATCATGCTTTCCTAAGCCAGACCAGCTACATTTTTGACTTTAAACTGTGAGTGGAAAAAGAAGGCTTTAAAGATATTTTTCGTAAATACACAAAAGACTTCTCTTTAGTGAAGGCAAGGACTGCAGAGCTTAGGTGAGAATTGCAGGTAATTCATTTGGCGAGATGCTTTGCAGTTGCACCTCGCCTCGTGTGTGTGTATTTCAAACACTGCCATTGTTTCCGTGTCCTCGCCATAAAAGCATAAAAGCGCTGGTGTTTTGCGGGTGTTTTGCGTGTGTTTTGTGTGTGTTTTGAGTGCCGCAGTGTACGGTGACCGGGGGTTCCTGGTGTTGGCACCACGCTCCCCTCAGGGCACTCCCTCTTGCGCTGGGCTGCTCACGCTGGCAGCAGCTCCTCCTTTCTCCCGAGTCATCCTCAGGGAGCAGTCACCGATCCATGGACTTCGCTGTCCGCTCACGGATCCTTCTCTGTGTAAATAAATCCTTCCAAGGTGCCCACTTCTCCTAAGTGGTTATTTCCCATCTTCCCTTGTAGCTTCCTCAAGTCTTCCCTGGGCTCCGGTTGGAGGAGCTGGCATTAGAAGTACTTAGGACGTGGCTCAGTAGGCTGGTAATGCTTTTTTGGACTGTCTGCTGCCTTGCGCTGCTCACATCCCTCTGTGTAGCATCTCCTGGGGTTTCCTCCTAGTGAAAGGGAACCTTCGTGGGTGTCTTTTTTTTGGTCTCTTTTTTTAATTCTAGCTGATTTTTTGGGAAGACAACGTACAGTCTCTGCAAGGTATAGACAAATTTCTTAGACTTTTTCACCCGTCATAAATATTTTCTTGTTCCAGTCAATATAACTTCTTCCAGTGACATCCCTTCCTGAATGGGGCACTTGCTCTGAAAGAAAAGTTGGGGTGCCCCACCTGCACTTTGCATATCTAANTAACTTCTTCCAGTGACATCCCTTCCTGAATGGGGCCCTTGCTCTGAAAGAAAATTGGGGTGCCCCACCTGCACTCTGCATATCTGACTTAAGTAGACCAAGTCTTACATTCTAACCCTGTGTGACACAAAAATATTGACTGTCATTTCATTTTTTGAATTTATTATGATACACTTTTTTGATTCTTCAGATATGAACTGGAATTCAAGAATTAATAGAGTTCTCTTTAAATGAAGCAGACTCTTGCAGAAATGAGGACCAGTAAAAGAAACAGTTTTACTTTAAAAATTTTAAGGTATAATGTACAAATAATAGTGCGATACAGATAAGACAATTATAATTGTTTTACAAAATATATTAAATCTGTGTTTGTGATCAATGCAAGAGATACAAACAAGATACATGTTGGTTAAAACTGAATAAATGGGTGAGGTGGAGTGATACCATAATTCAGTTTAGAAACATTTTTAAAGAAAGTTGCTTAGATCTTCAGATGATTTCGTCATGAATAAAAATTCAGTGCGAGAAAAACTCTCTAAAGTTTAATTTATGAAGGATTTCTGTATACAAGGAAAATTAATTTATTGCCAATACAGATTATTGTTTATGTATCCTAGCATAAAGTTCTGGTTGAAAATGTTTTGGATACTGCTCATATAGATTTTCCTAATTGAATGAGTAACAAAATTCTGTATGCATTTCACTGTAGATTTTTTTAAGTCACAAACAACTTTTTTTTCTTTAACTTCCATCAAAACAGGGCCAACAGTCTCAAAGTTATTTGTTTTTTTTTCTTTTCAGTGATGTTTTGGCACTGCCTATTTTCAAACAGGAAGATTCCAGCCTTCCGCAAGAAAACGAGACCAAACATCCACCTTTCCAGTATGTCATGTGTGCTGCGACATCTCCAGCAGTGAAATTATACGACGAAACTCTCACCTACTTGAATCAAGGTTGGTACACGTGTGTGGATGCAGCTTGTGGTGCAAGGCTAAAACTGCAGTGGTGTTTCATGTTTTGATACATGTGTGTATATCCAGAATAAATGCGTGTCAGAAATGAGGTTGGATGCCTTGCTAGCAGTCTGTTTTGTCCAACTTGTAGGCTCACAGCTGTAGTACAGGGTTACTTCCCCTTTGGATTTTGCTGGGGGAGGGTTTCTTTTCCTTTGTTAGTTTTGGGTTGTTTTATTTTTTTCTTTCCTGTTGTGTGTTGCCCCTCTCCATTCCCCTCATTACCCAATAAAAGCAAGCCAATAGAGGTTTTAGGAGACAAATTTTGAGTCTTAATTTGCTGCAGGTCAGGTAGCAATAGCTGAAAATTCAGGACAAATTTTGCAGTTCTGTTTAAATTTGATTGATTAAGAGCAAGTTAATTGGATATTTGCATGAGGTTTACACCAGCAGCCCTCAAAAGTCATAATAAATGTTAAAATGTCAGTCCCTGAACAAGAAGGGTTGCACAAAAAAGATAATTGCTCTCAAATTAGCCAGACATGTCTGCCCAGTTGGAGTTTGTGTGTATTTCACTGTTTGTATACATTTATCAGAAATTATCTAGATAAATGCTTAATGTGAATCAGGCTGGGTTTTTTTCCTCATAGCCTCTGGGTAATTTGCATGAAAATGGATTTTTTTTTTTCCCTAAAGAGAGCACTGCCTGCTGGGTAAAATAGTTTGAATGTTCTCATTGCCGTATGATAAAACCCTCCTCACCCCTGGGAGTTACACTGGTGTCCTAAGTTTAGTCAGCTAGTACTCTGAACTCAACTAAAATCATTTATCATTTTTTATGGACCATATCAATGCCTGTCCCCTCCACCCCTTCATCCCCCTCCTCTGGCTCTAATGCCCCATTCCTTTATCTCATTCACTTTTCTTTTCCTCGTGGATTTTGACTCGAAATCTCGATAAACTGTGCTGTAATTTGAAGACAGAGCACGAGGCAGGCAGCAGGCTGAAGGAAGAAAGTGCTTGCTGTCTTGCTTCTGAGAAGAGCTTGCCGTTTAAAGTGACAGTGTCTAAAATGACTGCAAATGTTTCATCTGTCCTTGAAAATACCCTTTAATATAAAAATTTTATTGGTAGAGAAGTTTTGGTGTTTTTTGGTGTCCTGGGTAAGCTTTCCTGATGTTGAAAAACAACGGTATTGGTATACCCTTTCCTTAAATAAATATGGGAAGAAAAAACCCAGTTGGCCAACCTCCTTTCTGTGCTAGTACTTCAGACAAGAAGACAGTACATTTACTGCCTAGGTTAAGAACTTTTCATTAAAATTTCTCTACTGGCTCTTAGTGTGTGTATGTGCATACCCAGAGGGTGGTTGGGCACTGGAACAGCTCCCCAGGGAAGTGGTCACAGCACCAATCCTGACAGAGCTCCAGAAGCATTTGGACAGCGCTCTCAGGCACACGGAGTGACTCCTGGGGTGTCCTCTGCAGGGCCAGGAGCCGGACTCGATGATCCTTGTGGGTCCCTTCCAGCTCAGCAGATTCTGTGATAGGTAAAAAAAGAGTTATGAGACATGATTTCTTTCATACTGAAGGCAGCTTGAAATAAGGATCGGTTTGCAACACTGAGCTGTGCTCATAGGTGTTTGTGCAATGAATTGGATTGAGTCCTGTAGCAAAAGAGGAATTTGCATCCTGGTTATTCAATGTCTGGTTTCTGCTTTGGCCCCATTTTCAGGTAGTGTCTTGCCTTAAATAATTTTCAAGAGGAAGTATACCCTCTTTAATTTTGTCAGCAGTTGTTTTAGTTTCCTGGCTTGGGAATAACAGAAGCAGTGGGAACATTTGCCCTGTCTGTTCAGCTGCAGTGACATTCCCTAAGGCAATACTTAAACAAGCCCTGACTTTACCCTCTGTCAGTATTTTAATTGCTGTAGCTGAGAGTGTCACTCAGAGTTCAAGGAGCATCTGGC
>VYZT01038336.1:0-24248 GCA_013400735.1 Pomatostomus ruficeps | reverse complement strand
AAAAAAAAAAAAAAATAGGAAATTGTAAATCATTCCAAAAGTAAATGGATCCAGTCAAATTAAATAAGTTCTCTAATCTCCTTTAGAAAAATAACAACATTTTAGGTCGCAAACTTGTCATTTAGTGGGCTATATCATGGGAGTACGAAGTATTGATGTCCAGACCTGATCAAGGAAGCAGTTTACACTTACAAAAGGCAGTTTCTCTTGCCTTTTGATCTGCCTGAGCTCATTTCATCTCAGCCCCAGTGCAGCCCGGACCTGTCAGAGCTCCTCTGTAGCTCTCAGCCTCTCTGCTGCTGCTCTACAATAAGGACACCAAAAGTATAAAATTATATTGCACTTGAAAAACGTGAAGGCGAGTAAATATTAAATGTGAGCACTGCAAGGAGATTTATAAACTAAGTGGGTAGCTGGCATTTCTTTCAGATCAGGATCTAAACCAGTCAGGAGCTGGAAAATGAGAACAGTTTGTGACAGGCAATAACCTGTGGTGATGGCACAAGGGCCCCTGTAATGAAGCTGCAATCGCTCTTCTGATCTCCTGCCGCCTTGTTCCGCTCTTTTCCTTCTTGAGGAACTGGCACTTCCAATCCGGCCTAATTCCCCTGATGCTGGGCTTTGATTTATGCTGCTCTGGCTGTTGTACATCCTGGCAGAGGGAGGAGGAGCCGAGCCTCCGAGGTGGAAGGAGGGTGAGTGAGAACAGAGAATAATAGCAATGGTTAGACAATGCTGGTGGGTGACGTGGGAGCCTGCCCTGCTCTGTAATTAGACATAATATTTTTTCCTTCACTCTTGACTGGTGTGAACAAACACAATGCACCACCACCACCCAACCCCCTGGGGAAAAAAATAAAGGAAAAGAAAGAAAGTGCCATGCAAAATTATAGAGCAGTAATAGGAGCGTGGTGCTGAACTCAGAGTCAGGACATCTGGGTCCTGGCCCCTTGGCACCAGTGTGAGACTAGACAGAGCCCATTATTCTCCCTGCTGCCTTTGTTTACTCTGGTGCCCTGAAATAGATTTCTAGAAGCTCTGCTTTGCTAACAAAGTGTAACAAATGAAGAACAGACCCTTCAGAAGTGACATCTCAAATAGAATTTATCCAACCCTGCCAGTTACGACACTTGTCTGTCTATTTACAGGGCCCTGGGGCCCTCTGAGTCTCCCATGCTCTTTTTGGTAGTTGTTTTATGGCTCTGAGATGTTTTTGAAACATAAGAATCTCGAAGCAGGCAGACATCACTGATGCCCCTACCCAAGAACACAGCACTCATGAGTTGACATATAATAATAATTCCTTTATATATAAGAATATAGTAATTATAATAAATTATACACTAAATAAATAATACTATCATAAAATACTATAGTAATTTTTCGTAGTTCCTTCTTTGGAAATCACGCACTTTGCTCAATAATCAGCAGATTTTTATTAAGTGGAAGGATTTGAACTCAGCAATCAATGTAAAACCAGGCACACAAGGTCTGACACCAGCAGTGATTTTAATCATACTTGAGGGTGATGTCTATTTCCACATGATTGACCAATGCTTCTTAAAAATGCATTGCATTGTTTAGTTCAGTAACTGTCAATATTCTGCTGCCTAACAGAGTAAAATATACCTTGCAAACACTTTTGAATGTGCTGCCCTGTATTTTCAGCATGTGTGAACAGGTTTTGTGTGTAGAAGAGGAGATGCTGACAAATGTAGGTGAAAAGAGCATGAGAGCTTTTGCAGGCTCTGCTCAGACTGGATTCTATTTCATTCCTTTAGCATTTTGTGCCAGAGCTAGGGGCCATCACTCACAGTCTGGAGCAGCTGATGTGACAAACGTTTCTGGGGTGTTTGTTCAGGGGTGAAGCAGTGCCCAAAGTAAGAGCAGCTGCCTCAGTCCTCAAGTGAGCTGAAGAGACAGCAGGTAGTGTAAAAAAAGGCACTGCTAAAGCAGCAAAAATGCCACAAGACAGGAATCCCTTTGCTGGCTTTGCAAGTTTTTGTGAAGTTTTCAAGGAAAGGGATGAGGGAGCAGCCAATGGTGAAGTGAAGGGAACCATGGGACAGAAATGAACTCCCCAGGGAAGCCAAGTCTGCCTGAGATCACACATTTTCCCTTGGGACATACCCAGCCAGCCAGCTCTGTGCTTTTGGGGCAGACTGGACTCTGTGTCACCTTCAGGACGGAGGGGCTGCAGCACTTTCCGTCTGTGTGGAAGGAAACTGCCCAAAGGGAGTTTCTACCTCCATCCACAGCATAGACCTGCACTTTGATCTCTCTTTAAAGGCACTTGTCCTTAAAAAGACAAGTGGATGATGCAAAATGATGCCAAACCGCAGCACATCCGTGTTATAATCACAGGTGTTGAACCGAAAGTTCCTCCTGCAAGATGTGAGCAAGACCAAGCTGAGGTGTGGAGTCACCAGCAGCAATTTACAGTAATTCTCTGATGTGGGAAAAGGAATGATAAATACAGCCCTGCCATAGTTAAATAAAACATATTCTAATATAATGAAATATTATAAATAAAGCCCATGCCTTTGGTTTGGTCTTTTCCCCAAGACATTTCTAGTTTGGTGTCTCTCCCTTCAGCTCTGCTGCTCTTGGGCCCTTCTTAGTGAAAAGGGGAACAGTTCTTGTCCAGTCTGTGTTGCCTCTGGAGCACCGTATAGATATCAGGTCGTTAATTTAGAGGTTGGAGCTGGGTCACACATGTTAAGTGAACAGACACACACAAAAAGGACCAAGTTCTCCATACTGAATGTGAAAAGCTTAAAAGAATCGCTTGGCCTTGACATAATAATTGAAACTATTAATCAGACTGAGAAGCTTAGCCAGCATGCTCGCAGATGGACAATTTAAAATATAGGGGGGAAATATCCAGTGGACAAATTAATGACAATTAACAGATTGTTCAGCAGAGGTCATTTTATTTTTGGGGATCTGAAAGCAAAAGAAAGCCTCAGCTGTCTGACGAGACCCAGGACTGAGGGGATGCCTGTTCTCAGAGAAGCCCTGAGGCTGAGAGGGCAGAGAGAAGAGCTAGACAATCCCAGGGAAGGGACAGGAAGAGTATGGAAGGTGGAGGAGCAAAAAGGAAACTGAACAGAAAAATTCTTTGTTTTCAGTCTACTGGACGTAGACCAAAGAAAGTTTCATCTCTCTTCTCCCAGTCCAAAACACAGAGCTGCTTCCATATAATAATAAAGATTTAGCTTGTTTTTATAAAAGTGTTGCTTCCTTCAGTTAGGTATTTAATTAGGGTAATAACAGATAATTTAAAAAAATAAATAAATGTGGGACAGCTTTGGCAAAACATATCTTTTTAAAAAACATCAAGGAAATAAGTATTTGATTTTCAGATTATTTCCCCAATTAATCCTTTCATCCCTCACTGTGTGGAAGGTAGCATAATCACCTGGGTATAAATAGTGATAAGGGCAACAGTTGTGGGGAATGGGGAGGGGTTTTTTCAGAACTTTTTTTTCCTGTTGCCCTGGAGGGACTGTAGGTGGTCATTTCAGTACGCAGCAAAAGGAAAAAAAATACCGGTATTGTACCAAATCCCAGATATTCCCCAGGGAAGGGTAATAATTACTCATCAGTTCTGCAATGCGGGACTAGCTTCATGCAGAGCACGGAAGGTTGGAAAGGTGAGGGTGTTCATCAGCACACAAACATATGTTGGTGTGATCCCTAACCAAGGGGTCTTAGTAGACCTTCAAAACAAGCAAATGGTTCCTCTTTAATTTTTTATCATCTCTTCTCTATGAGTTCAGCCGTGAAAAATTCCTTCCTTCCTGGTGGATGGGCAAAATTCCTGGGAATTTTGTTCCTTTGTATAAGAAGCAACAATGTGCAATGAATGAAATCTTGATCTGGAGCTATTCTTGTGAAATAAATAAATTATTAAAGAGAAAAAAAAAAGTGAGAGCTCTCTTGGGCTTTCCTCCTTGTTCTTTTTGTTATATTGCATTAACACCACTGCCAGGGGGTCAAGAAGTAAGCTTAACCACAGCTTCCTCATGCCTTGAAGGAAAGGGCTGAAGACCTTTTTGTTTGCTCCATCTCCTCAAACTGGTAAAAAAGTTAAATTGAGAGCTTTTCACCTGCTAGGATGTGCAATCAGGAGTCTCTGGGCCTCCCAGCTGACTCACCATGAACAGAGCACCCAAGCCTGTCAGAAAATGCAGAGGATGCATTTCTCCTCTGCTGTGTGCTGTAGGCGTTTGTTGTGCTGTCATCCTGAGCACTAAATCAAGGCACCTTCAGCTGGTTCCGGCTACTGAGAGCAAAGTTGGTGTTTGAGCTCTCAAGCAGTGGAGAAAATAAAGTGTAGGGAGAGCAGGAAGTTCATTCTCACTCAGGTCGTAGCATCATAGAACATGCTGGTGGCCAGAAGGAAAATCCTACTGTTATTAATTTATTGTTTTTTCAGAGAGAGAAGAGGAGATGCAGACAGCCTTCAGTGGGACTGAGCCTTTAGAAACTGCACCTTTTGTCCAGATCCAGTGACTCTCCCTGAAGAATAGCACACTGGATTTCCAGGCTGCCACCACACCACCGTGTCACCTCTTCCCAAAGTGGGTAAGTTCTCTTGCTGTTTCAACTCTCCCTGCTGGGGCTCAAGGTCAGACAGAGAGGGCACGGCACTGCCAGGTTAAATATAGTCCTTTCTTGGTGACCACCTCTTGTGTCACTTGTGCTCTGACAGCTCCCATCAGCTCAACACACCCTGCTGGAAAAGGGGAATGAGTGGGGCTCAAAGGTGCCAGAAATGGATCAGGGTTTGAGCTTAGCCCAAGCATGGAACAGCAACAGCAGAGAAAACCTAGCGCTCTTTTACTTCTCACCAAGGAGCAGTTGGAACTTCAGGATCTTTTTGTTGGAGGGATACTGAACATTTTCTATCTCATCCTCTTTTTCTGAGCAGAAACTTTCCCAGGAAGCATCTCCTAAAGGCTCAATTTTCCAACACTCCAAGGCAGAGAAAAACCCTGGGGATGAGTTTTTCTCTGCCCTGGAATCTGCTCCTTTTCTTTTTCCATCTGGCAGCACCATAGCTGAACCTAGCTGACACTATCTGACAGTCTGGTACAAACAGATTAAAAAAACCCATCAGTTCCTAAGTGATTTCCAGAATAAGTGGAGAACATAACAGTAGGTGCTCTAAACTAAATAGCTGAAGACATGATACAGTCAAAACACTGAAAAGTAATAAACTTATTACTACATAAAGAGCGTCAGGCTAAAACTGATTATAATTAATTAACTACTTAGAAAGTTCTGAAGGCAGAAATAAATTAAATTTTTTTTAAAAATCCCCAAAGAATGAAAGAGAAAGAAGGTAAAATCCATGGATTCAAACCAACAGGTATTTCAACAGACAGTTTCTGATGCAGGGAAGTCATGCAGAAAGCAAACTGGAAGACAAGACAGGAAAAATTTCCTGTGAAATGTTAAGGTCCAAGAGGTTGTTTCAGGCAAGCAAGCAGCTCTGAGAGAATGACACTTGGTCTCTGGTGAAGCCCAGGTCTGAGGAAGGGAATTAAAATAAAACACAAACAAAATGTCAGTCATAAAGGAAGAATCCAAGGATGCACAGAGTGATGAGAGCCTGTGGGGTGTGTGCAGAGGGGGCTGCAGGACATTCCTGAAAGGCCCCAAATTCACCCAGTTTAGGAGAGTACCAGTGGGATCTGCTGCACGTCAAGGGACTGTTTGGAATAATTAATGAGGAAAAGGACTTTGCAGAGGTTCTGAATTATTTGTTTGGTCAAATCTTCTCTGCCAACGATGCTGTGCCAATATCCATGTTGGACCTATTTCTTTTTCCAGACAAGAAAGCACATGAGCTGTCAGAACACAGAACAGTGCAAGGGGAAACATGGGAACAACTGATAAACTAAGCAGCAGCATATCAGAAGGACCCCATGGTTATATTTGCAAGGGTTTGGAAAGCATTTGAAATTGAAGTGGCTGCGGTGATAGCAAAAATATGCAAGTTGTTGATGAGGTCAGACATGCTACAGAAGGACGGGAGGGTAGCAGTGAGCAGTCCTGTCTTTAGGGCAGGTACTGGATTAATTTTAGGTATTTTATGCTGAAAAACCTTGTTTCACTTACACCTTAATTGATTGAAACTAAAATTAAATTTACATATGGGAGAGAATCAAAGAATAATAGCCTTTTTTAAAAAAATGTCTGATATATATTCTTTGAAGCATCAATCTAAAAGATCAAGAAAAACAACCTGACAAGTCTACATATGTAGGTATTTATATATTGTCTTAAATTCTTTGACAAATTTAAGTTTTGGTAGATTCTTTGAAAAATGTAAGAATAGATAGATTATTGTTGCAAGCTGGAAGCTGGTTAAGAAAGAGAAAACAGAAACTACAAATGAACAATCCTTTTTCACAGTAAAATATATTAACAGCTGAGTTGTCCAAGAACTTAGAACTTCTTGACTGAAATTATTGCTCTTAGAAAAAGGGAATAAGGATGGAAGTATTTCACAGTATGTTAGTTAATTAAGTTGGGTGAACCTAACATTTGGATTGCTAACAGAAATTAAGATTGGCTGGTGCAGGACAGTCTCAGGCAGAGTGAAATATTTGGAAGCTTTTCTAGGTTCTAAGCCAGCTGTGGCCACTCAATGTGGCATTGCAGTGACCAGCCCAATTCTGCTCTTTTAGAACAGTGATCAGAAGAAAAAGCCCAAACCAAACAGACAAAATAAAGCTTCAATTAGCATGGGAGCAGTAAGAGCTGTTAAAACAGAAATTATTTTATTGTTCTTTTCTTCTCTCATGGCTGAGTCAGTGAGTGGCACTTATACCATGGACTGGCTGCTCCAGTTGGTCTCTCCATGTCCTACAACAGAGAGATACCAACACCACTATAAGACAACCAATTCAAACAGATCAAAGGGTGTTGGAATATGATTTTCCACAGAAGTGTTTAATTAACCCACTGAGTTCACTGCTATGTGCTATCACTGAGGTGCTGAACTTACTGGGAGATTAAACTGGATTAGTTGCTCATCTGGCCAGTGAATGCATCTGCAGCTTGTCTAAAACTGCTCCGTTTGGGGAGGGGGGTGAGCAGATCTTTTGGTCTTTTGGAAAAGATCCCTGGGCAGTGAGCAAAGCCAAGCTGCTGGGTATAAAATCTTCCACCTGAGGGCAATGTAGATACCCAGGGCAGGACTCCCTGCCTCTGCCTTTTGGCACCCAGCACGGACAGAAACCCTCCCCAGGGCGAGACAAAACACCTGTCTGCTCCAGTGCTGTCATCATCGTGTTCCAGTGCTCTGTAAGTGGATGAGTGATGCCTTTTGAATAGGAAAATAATGAGCAATGAGAACAAATAACACCAATTCTGTTAATTATTCATGCTAACGTTCATGAGACTTTTGAAATGTGTGAATATTTTCATGAATAAATCATTGGTCACTGGCTTGCTTTAGAGGACTTCAGAAATAATAGCGGAATAAGCTTGTTGCCATCACTCCTGAACAAAGTTATGAATAATTTTCAATAAATGACTGCTCTGCTTTCCGATTGACTGAACATGAGATAGATGAGTTTAAAATAGACATCAGTAACTCATTGTAAAGCTGAAAGAAGATTTCTCAGGAATCTACGAAAATGCCATGGGTAATATCAGAAATCTAATTTTTCCCCGTGTACAGGTTTTGCTAATTTTTTTCTCCTGTGGTGGAATGGATTATAAAAGAGAAAGATCCTCAGTGTCTGCAGATCATCCTATCTGCACAAAAATTTGTCTGTTCAGGCTACCTGGATGCCCTGAGCCAGAGGAATCACTAAGCAGGAGAATTCTTTTAAATTACCAGGTTTGTTTTATCACTTTGGTTTCCAACACCGATTTTGACAATGATTCACAAGGAAGACCTATGGAGATATTTTTGTCTCATTACACCTCTCTCAAAAAGAACCAAAAAACCCCAAACAAAACCAAACACCAAGCAAAAACAAAAACAAAACAAAAAAAACCCAAAAAACAACCAAGTAACCAAAAAACTAAGGAAACCCACACTTGCCCACAGTTTACTCAGAGCTTTTCTAGGAGCTTGAGGGAAGCCCTGGGAAATGCTGATTTACAGAATTTATGTTGTGGCTGCTCACAGAGCTCTTATTGTCATCACTGCGAGAGGTGCCTGTGCCATCCCCAGCGCCCATTATCACATCACAGCTCCCTTCCAGCAGAGCTTGATGAAACAGAGCTGTTCCCCGAGCAGTTGTCAAAACACTGGAAATATTCTAATTACACCACTTACTATGTTTCTGTGGAAGTCAAATTCGGAGCTCAACTGCACCAGAATAAACCGGGCACAATTAAAAATCAGTGGAGGCACACCTGATTTGAAATAACATAATTAAGATCAGAATCTAGCCCATGGAGCCTAAAGAAATAGTGGAATGACGGGAATCAGGGAATCATCTCGTCAAACAGGAAACAGGCAGAAGACTGAGCAAAGCAGCTGGCCCTAAATGTGGTCTGTTTCATTTAATCTACATTGTATTCTTAAAAATGAATACATGAAGCATGTGAGCTACTGAAATCCCATTGCATATCTTAGAGGTGTTGGCAAGGATTCTTTAGGAAGTGCTAGATGGAAATGAGAGGAAACTCATCCTCTTGGGACTTGAACTTAGGTTTTCTGAGAGCTATTCCCTGGAAGACCTGCTGATGTATAACTCTCTCTGTGGGGAATAAATGGTGTCAGACAGAGGTAACAACATAGCTTTAAGGCAGGAGAGGCAGCCCAAAACCACAGGCAGCTCCTCAGCCTAAAGCATTTTTACCCAAAAGCAAGCTCAGGGTGTATGGGAAAAGGACATAGCCCTTTAATGCAGCTTCAGGAGTGGTCTCAACTTTTCCTTGTGCCCGCGTCAGCCAGGGAAGTGTGGGAAGGTGGTGGGGAAAGCCAGCAAGGGATCTCTCCTCGATTTACATGGAGAGTCAGGGAATGCAGAGTCTGCCAGGCACAGGTGGTTGGCAACCGGCTGGGGATGTAGACAGGTGAGCAGGGAATATTTTGGACAGCTCTGGCACAGGAAAAGCTGTGGAGACCCTGGCAGGACTGAGGGCTCCCTTTGCCAAAATTTAGGACGTGGAAATGTGGGTGGGTGCTGTGCATGGAGTCTCGTTTGGCTGCAGGAGGTCTCAGCACTTGGTTCCTGCTGCAGCCTGGCTCCTGGAGGTGGGAATCTCCAAGATGGGTTTCACGGACCTTGAAATGCTGCCACACAATTTAATTCTGCCATACGTTAAATATCAGCATATAATTTAAGCTTTTTAAGATTTAAAGCTACAAGCATTTGTGAAAACGTCATCCTGTCATTCACAAGAGCTGGATCTAAGCCCCTTCAGCTTTCCTTAGCCCAGTTGCTGTTTTCTATCCCATCCACCCACCCAAACAGCCAGCAGAAGGTCAGGGTGGCAGTTTCACAAGTGAGTAATCCTCCTCTGAGCCTCCAAAGCTCTCAGAATTAGCTGAGAGTTCCTTCAAGCTGCGAAGCTCAAAGACAGAGAGATCCAAAATTTCCCAATAAATGGCCAGACATAGTCTGGGCTTCCCAGCTCCAGTTTCTTCTTACTTATTACTCCACAGTTTAACCCACCCGAGCCGTCATCTCTGAGCGACCAAACCAGGATCAGCTCAACACCATCTGCCTTTTTCTTTTTTTTCCCCCCAGTTTGCGATTTAGAAGAGGGAAGATCTGACTGGAAACAGAGACTGGGAAGGATGCCCTTTTCTCCCATCACTTGCTTCTCTCCCTCTGCTGCGGTTTGCCATAGAGCCTCGCATTCCTTATGCCCGGGGTTCCTCTTCCTCGCCCAGGGATGCTCCTCCTCGCCTGTCTCTGGCACTAGAGGGCGCGGAGATCCGGGCTCCAGGCTGGAAATCCGGCTCCCCGCGGCGGCTGACTTTGCCTTAAACCGAACCCAACTTTCAAAGAGGTCTTGATTTCACAGAAAGGGAATTGGCTTCGTTATTACTGGCTTGTCTGAGTTCCCCTGCTGCATTGCTATGGAAACGGGACCAGAAAATAAATCTTTTGCATGTAGGTCATGGTATTAGCGGAGAAGGGAAAGTTGGGTGAGTGGGTTACAGGAGTGAAGTGGGACAGAGCAACCTCCCGGGACTGTATGAACAACAGCGAGGGATCTTACAGAGGTGTCCTCAATTGAACGAGACACCAAAGGGCTGAAAGAGCCCAGCATTCTGAGGAGCTGAGCACCAGGAAACACACGCAGGAATTCAGCCCAGAGGTGACAACCAAAATGACAGTGGGGCTGAACACTTAAGAGGAAAGAAAAATAGCTTTGTTCATAGATTCTGTTTTTAATGGGTGGCCTCAGTTTCCCCCTTTCAGGGTCTTGGTCTCCGGCCTGGATGATGCCAGAGCACAGCTAGACTGCTGTCCCTCCACGTCCTCGGGACATCCCTGACCACACACGGTCCAGGTCTCCCCGAGCTCTGCCCACATGCACAGTTACAACGAGCCTGGTAAAGGATATTGCTCAAAATCTCTGGTTTGGATGGGAGAAAAGCATGACCTCTCCTTTTTATAAATTTGCCCTCCATCCAAAGCAAGTTGGGGACATCCCAGACCCCTCTCCCCCTGTCTTGTTCCCAAGTGGACTGCAATGCAGAAATTCCGGGGCGCTGAGGGGCGGAACAGAGAGGGCAGCTCAGTGGGACACATTCCCAACAAGCCAGCGAGATTTCTGCACCTCTCACTCCCCTGGTGCAAAACCAACCAGTCCAGGGGTCCTGCAGAGGGGAAGTTCAACCCAACATTACTCAAAGAGATCCTGAAGGGAAGAGGAAGTGCATTCCGAGTAGCTTAGAGAGATTTAGAGATGAGTCACTGAGAGCGGCCGGTTTTCCAAACCGCACAATCAAAGCCGGTGTGCTCAGACAGGGGCTGTGATTGCAAGTGGTGCAGTACCTACAGGCAGACAGCAAGCATGCCTCTGCTCGCCTGTATCAACCTTCATTATCGCTTTTTATAGTTTGTGGATTCGGCATTTCCCCCAAATTGCAAGAACAGCCTGTCAAGCACGGGTTAGACCTTCCCCCTATTTTTGTCCTTGCCTTTTTCCTTCTGCAAAGAGAATATCTTCCTTAGGAGACAAGGACAAGCCAGTATGTGCAAACACACCGGTTGATCTATAAAAATGGGAATAGATGTCATTCTGGCTAGATTTGCAGCAAGCATTTCCAGTTGGGGAAAAAAAAACAAAACATCCTCTCCTTGCCTTAAAAAGAACTTTATCAAATGAAAATGGTAGGAATAAACACACTTACAAGGGCGGGAAGAAGCGTCCCTTGCCCTTCACCTAGCGAAGGGGTACGGACGCACCCGTGGGCCAGTGGGGATGAGTTACAAGCCCTGACAGGAGCTGGCAGCGGGCACAGCCATCCTCCAGGAGAGCCTGACATCGGGGCCATCCTCTAGGAGCGCCGGGTATCAGAGCCCTCGGGCTGGGCTGCCTTGCAGGGGGACGAGCACAGGAGCTCAGGCTGCCTCTCCCCATCGCCCTGTGGCAGGGGCAGCCGCCGAGCACGGCCCGGGACACGGAGCGCTGGGAAGGCGCAGAGCCAGGAGGGCGCCCTGGCCGCAGGGATGGTCAGAGTCGGCTTTTACCCCAGAAGAAGCGGAAAGCACTTTGTCCCTTCAGAGCCCCCGCTGTAGCCGTAGTATGCGGCTGCAGCAGGACCTCGATGCCCCCGGGCTGTTTCTGGGAGGCGATTTTTTCTCCCACAGCTAGATCCGAGCTCCCTCTCGAAGCATCAGCTCGCTTCTTCTGGCCATAGGCAGCAGCCCGTGGCGGCGGCACGAGTAAAAAGAAAGGGAGCCCGGGGGACGGCCAGTCCGACACAGACCTGCCGGGGCTCAGGGCAGAGGGGCGAGCCGGACCCGAACCTGGAGCATCCTCTCCCGCAGCACCCTGCCTCCCGGGCCGGGAGCGAACCGCAGGGGCGACGATAGGGGGAAGCAGGACCGGAAAGGGGCCGGGGAAAGCCCAGACCCTCCCCAGCTCCGGCGGCGCCTCCAGCCCGCGCCCCCTCCCTGAGGCAGGACCTGAGAGCGGTGACAGCGGGAACGCGAGCTGCTCCCGGGCAGGGGAGGGATGCCGGAGGCACCCTCGCCCCTGGCACTCCGCATCCGTCCTGGTCCCCGGTGGGGCAGGGATCCCCCCCGCGCCGTCCCTGCCTGCCCTGCTCCGCTCCCGGCTCCCGGGGACGTTTTGCGGAGCCGTCGACACACATGTCACAGCGGGATTGACAGGGTAGGGATTGACAGACCTGCGCCGGAACGCAGCATTTATAATAAAACTCTCTGCGTACAGCGCTTGAAAAATGTGTGGACTTCACTGAATCGCGCTGCCGTGTCTTTCCTTCCCTGCTGTACCACGCTAGGCTCGGTTCTGGGATTGATATCGCAACTGGAACTCGGCAGAGAAGGGCTCTGTGCTGGGGACACTCGTTTTGCCTGATCTCTTCTCGCTGCCTTTCGCCCTCACAGCTGTGACCCGTTCAGCAAAAGTTTCCTATGGTCTGTTCTGCTTCTCCTAGCAGGAAGCAAAAGCTCCTTTCTCAGACATTATTTCCTTGGCGGGAGCTTCCCAATGACAGCAGCAGATGAGATCCTAGGTGCGGCGAAGAAGGGGCGGAGGGTAGAGGACGTGAAAGAAAAGCCAAGAGGAAAAAAAAAGAAAAGGCAAAAACAACAACAACAACAAAAAAATAGATGGAAAGAAAAAGGAAAAAAAAAAAAGAGAGAGAAAGGAAACCTCAGTAAAAACCAAAGCTTTCCTACCTGAGATCCAATTAGCAGAAGTTGCATCTCATCCCGCTGCAGGCGGCTCGCGGAGCGGCGGCTGCGGCGGCAGAGGCATGCGGGCTGCGCGCCCTCAGCCAGCGGCTTTATCGTCCTCTTCCATATCTTCCACCAGGAGGGAGGGGGGCTGGGCCCGGGGAAACACGGATCGCTCGGCACCGTGATAATGGGGGAAAGCACAGCTGTTTGGGAGCTTTAAGCGAGAGGTGGCATTGTCCGCGCTGGTGGAGTTCTTGTCGCTCGCCCTCCCACACCCACTGGCACACACACGCACACACACACACACGCACACGCACACCCTCGGTGGCTCGAACCCTCCGGAGTGTCTGCTTCAGCTCAGCCAAGCTGGGCTTTTCTAAAAAAAAAAAATAAATAAAATAAAATAAAATTTAGAGCACTGGCACTATCAAACCTGGCTTAAAGGTTTAGCCAAAACTGGAGTCATTGAAACCAGGTAAAGCCGGGACTCGTAAGCGAGCCGGGAATAATTCACACTCCCCACGGAGCCCGTGGGGAAAGGAGGGTGAGCTGCCGCCCTGGTGGGAGTGGAGGTGGGCGCAGGGAGGCGCTGCCCAGGTGGGCACCTCGGGTCAGTGTCCTTGCGGTGTTGCGGCCGGGGGGCCGCTCGCTGAGCGCCCGAGGGGCTGCGGGGGTGGTATATGTGTGCGAGCGCCAAGCGGGCTCGACTCGCTGCAATGGGAAGGCAATTTCTGCGGAGAGCATTTACAATTTTCTTTCAATATGACAGGATTAGTCGCTGTTGAAGGCTCTCCTCCAATAAGATCTCGCTGCTCTCTGATTTGGTGGCTTTGCTGAATAGAAATTACTGGTTCTTGTTGTCTCTCGACACACTCTCCCCTCTTCCTCATCAGGCACTCCCCTCTTTCTCATCAGAAGTCTTTATCTACAATTTGCACATCAGAATCACTTCCTTCTTTTTTTTTTTTTTTTTTTTTCTTAAATTTGCCCATCCGAATCCCTTCCTTTTTTTTTTTTTTTTTTTTTTTTTCCCCCAAGTCTCTCTTCCCCATCTTTCCCTACAATACTCTCCTTTTTATTCCTGGTTATTTCTTTTTTTTTTTTTTTCTCTTTTTTTTTGCAATTCTGTGATAGCTGTAAGTCTAAAGCAATGTATGGGAGGAGAAAGAGAGAAAGAAATCTTGCTTTTATATTATTGCAGTCGTAGGAGGCTCCACACATTGTGGAAAAATGTTGTTGTACTAAATCCAGGTCAGGTTTTTTAAACTGATGATTGTTCTGAAATTTTCTAGGAAAGAGGCTTCCTTAGCACAATGACAAACAAATTAGGGAAGAGAGATGCGTTCTGAGAATAAGAGTTAGTTCTCCTAGGATGCAGAACATTCCTCTTTAACCAACAGCCACTAGGCTAAGAAGTGTTTACTTTGCTTAGGGGAACTTGCCAGTTCTATGGACATAATCTAGATATAAAAATCTTTTCTTTGTTTTTATTCACCTCTCTCCTGGGCCAGAATTGCTTTGTGGTCTGCAGTTTGCTTTTTCCTTTTGGGGCAGGGGCTGTCGGGCTGGGAAGCGGGAGAGTGGAACCCATCTCATCTATTGTCCAAATTGTAGGGGGGAAGTGGGAAGTGCAGGAAAGAGAAGTGGACTTAATGAAGGCAACCCTGGCTTTTGGCTACTGCCTCCCCTGCCCCATCTCTTGTCTCGAAGGGCTGAAGGAGCCACAGCCCAAGCCCTCCCTTCCTCCTCACCCCAAACCCGCGGCGCTTTGCAGGAACTGTTTCTTGTCCTAAGACTGCTGCAGGAAGAGAGCTGTCTGCACCACTCACACACAGGCAGCTGCTGCTCCTGGAAGGGTCCTAGGGCT
The DNA here is from genome assembly GCA_013400735.1 of Pomatostomus ruficeps. NCBI lineage: Eukaryota > Metazoa > Chordata > Aves > Passeriformes > Timaliidae > Pomatostomus > Pomatostomus ruficeps. Next base: position 9,518 of record VYZT01038336.1, on the reverse strand, counting down.
GGATTTACCCCAAAAAGGGCGATGTGCCTTCGGGGGAGGGCTACTGCCTGGAAGGGTTCAAGGCCAGGCTGGGTGGGGCTTGGAGCAGCCCGGTCTCTAGAGGAAGACATCCCTGCCCATGGTAGTGGGGTTGGAACTTAATGATCTTTGATATTCCTTGTTGCCAGCTGATTTGGAGATGGGGAGCTCTGAGTTTTGGAGGTGCTTGTGCTTCAGTGTCACACGGGGCTGTGTTTCCCCACCTGAAGGCACTGCCACAGGATTTAAGGGCTGGATCATTTGTAGCTCCTCACGAGCATCAAGGCAGCTGGGACCCGACTTCTGTCCCTCGGTTTCTCAGCCTCCCCAGAAAATTTTACCCGGGCTTCACGGCAGAGTTAGAAGACAGCTATCCGGGTCCCTCAGGTGACATATGGTGTCGGGAGGTCGGAAGCATGCCGTGAGCACGCTGCAGCCGCCTGAGGTTATGTCAGGGCAGGGGACAGCCACCTCCACAGCCCAGGCGCCCCTTTCTTTGCCAGACAGAGCCTCCCACGGGTTGTCTCTCAGACCCTGGCACTTAACACACTCTAACATTCACTAATCAGCATGATGAGCGACCTCGAGAGCGACAACGCCTGCTTCTTCTTCCCCTTATTATTATCATTATAGTTATTTTTTCCCTCCCATCACCTATTTGATTGGGCACGTTGATTTCTGGAGATTTAATGAGAGTTCAGCCACTGCGAGCCCGAGTCAGCCCTTCCCACGGCGGGGAGCAGGGAGAGGGTGGTGTCCCTGCCCTGGGATGACCCTGGCAGCACACGGCAGGCTCGGGGACTCCCCGTTCTCCCTCCAGTGCAGAAGGACGGAGCTCTGGAGCCGGGATCGCTCCCAGCAGCACGGATGCAGTGAAGGCAGCTCCGAGCCGGCTCTGCCCAGCTGCAGGGGGCTCCCCAGTACCACGCTGCGGTAGTCACGGACGGCTGGAGGGACATCCTCCGCCGTGCACACCTCGCCCCGGCGGGGAGCATCTCCCTTCCTCGCAAGCATCTCCTCCCCGCACCGTAATCACCCATGGAAAATAAAAAAGCCCGATCCTGGAAACCGCTGGCGTGTGACCCTCGCCTCCGCCGTGCCTCGCCCGGGGGGAGCGGAGATTTCCCCCAGGGCCACGCGCGGGAGCACCGCTGCTGTGCTGAGCCCGCCGAGCCCGGCTCTCCATCAGCCTCGGCAGACGCATCCCGAGGGCACCGGTGACTCCCTGGTGATCGGCACCTCCGAGTTTGACAGAACATCCGTCATTAGCGGCTCTTCTCCTTATAGCACTCCGTGCTAGACACACCTCCCGAGGGAAAAATTGCCGCTTCTGAGCTTAAAACGTCTAAAACACAATGCCCCAAATCCCACTCGTCCCTGGCTCCTGCAAGGAGAGGGAGGGCGAGGGAGCCGAGTCATGGACAGTGCGCTGAACAGCTGCGGAGTTAAATTCTTCGTAGAACCGCAGAACAAAGCGCTGAGCCCTTCGCTGGAAGGGAAAAAACAAACAAACAAACAAACAAAAAAACCCAACAAGAAAGGGAAAGCTCGTGAGGAAGTGAGTGTTTGCTCATGCTGAGCTTCCCCTCCCGCAGAGGGAGCGGGAGTCGCTCCCGGGGAGCGCCGGCAGAGACAGCAGCTTCCAGGGAAGCTATTTCCGAGAGAAACCGCATCCCTGACCCGTGATGCCGAGGGGTCTCTGGGGAGAGTTTGCTGCGGCCTCTGCCTGTTTTTGGCTACACGTCTCCCAGATGGCTCCTTCCCCCGGGGTGGGGCTGCCCCACTGGGGTGTGCCCGGCAGGACGATGCCCCTGTCCCCAGGGGTTTATGGCCTGGGTGGAGAGGGAAGAGAGGTGTCCCCGGGAACCACTTCAAAGGGGAACTTTCCTATTCTATTCATGGGGCTGAGCTCCCTCTCCAACTCTCATCTGCGCCTGAGGGTCACAGAGAGCTCTGCAGAAACTCAAGGTTCCCTCAAGGGTGAGGGAGGCTGGGCGGGTGGTCCCGGTACTCCCACGGCTCCTACATCCCCCTTCTCAGCGTCCCTCTGTTGGAAAATACATATGATTTTTTTAATTTATTTTCATAGCTTCAGTCAGTCTTCACAGGATCACAGAATGAATGAGGTCACAAAAAACTTTTGAGGTCGTCAAGCCCAACTTATGTCCCGGGGGAAGGGAACTGAAGTTTCTTTCCAAAATACTGTTCTACCGGGTGAGCTGAACACCTCAACAGACTGGGATCAGCACAGGAGATACACAAGAGAAAACAACCATCAAAGGTCATCAAGGGCAATTAATGAACATCACCTCCAAACAACACCCCTGGCATCGTCGGAGACACCTGGTCCAGGAAAAGACTGATAAGAGAACCAAGCGATGAGGACCTGATCAGCATCAGAAGCAAAGAGATCTGTAACCAATAGAGAACCAAAAACTAAGAACTACGTAATTTGGAACCAATGAACATTGAACCACTGGATCTCTGTGGGTTTTTACTGTATAAAGTTTGGGAAAAACCTGGTAAAATCCCTGTGTCATGGAATGGTTTTCTCTGCACACCCGGGCTATGTGTGGATGAAATTATTCCTGTGGCACATGTTGGCCAGAACACTGTCCTGGCCAGAAATAAGTAATGCCTTGAATCTCTGATACTTAAAGTGTTGTTGGAGAGTTTTTGTTTTTCCCGCGGTTTTGGTGACAAAAGCACCTCTTCCCTGTGAGGTTTTGGCAGCAGGTTTAGGCAAACAGGACAGGGAAGAGCAGGACGGAGCCCTAATTTCTCTGTGGAAGAAGATTCCAGACAAACACGTTCTTGGTGCAAACAGTGAACGGCTGTTAAACTTCCACGTTCATTATTTGCCCCCAGCCTCGCAATGGATATCTGAGTTTAGTGCATGGGGGAGGCAGGAGATGATGGGAAAATGCTGCTGAGAGTGGGACAATGGAACCGCAAATCACCCTAAGAGTGTGGAACATAGGGAGCAAGAAGAAAGAAAGGAACAGATCCAAACTGAGACAAAGGCAAGCCAGACCCGGGGCAAATAAATTCCTAATAGGCACACATAGGAGGAAATGAAATGAGTTAAATGAACTGATGGGCAAACCTTTAACAGAAAATGATGAATAATCCCTCAGCTGTGTCCAGGGCAGTGCATTTCAAGGAGTGTTATAAACCACGGTGAGATCTGCCAGGGTGGGCAGTGAAACATTGGCACGGGGTAGTTTGGACCTCAGCAGTGCCAGGGAACTGAGAACCTCTCGGTTTCTTCTCTGTTCAAACTTTCAAGTCCTCCAGAACAGCTGGCAAGGAGGGGTTGCCTTCACCTGCCAGCTACGTTCAACTGCCTTGTTAATACAAAACCATCACTCTTTTCTTTTTCGTTTCTCTAAACGATGACACTCCTTTTGTGTCCCCTTCGAGTCTCAAAGCCCAACACACCAGGAATTATTCAAATCTGATGGAAATGGATGCAGTGGGAATTCCCAGCGGGCTTAGATGGGGTGCAGGGTCTGATTCCAAGAGCCAGACTGATCCTCTCTCCTGTGGAACAGCTAGGTGGCGAACTGGAAAATCAAATCTGCTTTACTAAGGACGAGCACAGTATCTGGAGAGCGTTCTGCTAGGCACAGCAAAAGTGAAGGAGCACTTTTTAGAATAAACATACATGGAGTTATCATCCTAACAATAAATCCCTATCAACTGCAGATCTGCACTGCATTTTTTTGTTTGGTTGGGGTTTTTTGTTGGTTTTTTAATTTGTTTGTTTGGGTTTGGTTTTTTTTTTTGTTTGTTTGTGTTGTAGGGGGATTTTTTTTGTGTAGGAATAATCATTCCTTGCAAATGTTGCAGTGTCCCAGATGGGCAGATCTGAAAAGAGTTGCAGAATAATCCACAAAGTATAACTGCTGAGAATCAGGGTTCACTTTGTCCAGATTTGGGAGGACGGTGACTGATAATTACAATATAGCATATGTTCAAGGTTGTCAGACATACTTCAGAGCACAGACAGGTGTCTCTCAGGAAAAAGAAAACAAGAAAGAAATCGCCTCAAGTTATGGGATATAGGAGTTAAAAACATTAACGAGGGGACAAGAAGGGATATAGTTTTGTTTATAACCTGATATGTTTTATAGCTGTGACACAAAGCTCTGAATAGGCCAAGAGTTCAATCAAATTCCCTCTAAACTGCGTGCAGGGTTTGTGTTGTAGGGGGATGCTGTGTGGAGTGGGTTATCAGCCGCGTGGAGTGGGTTATCAGCCTCAGAAAAGCTTTGATTGACCTTGCCCACAGACAAGCAGCCCCTCCTTGGCCTGAACCTCAGGGGTTCCTGTCCTGAAGCGGCTTTAATGGGGGGAAAATTGGAAAACCCCGAAATGGATGGAGCCGCCGGGGGAATTTGGAGTCTGCAGCACACTGGAGAGCGGCCTGGCCACCACTGGTCTGTCCGTGTCCCTGTGAGTTCCTGTGTCCCTGTGTCACCGTGTGTGTCCGTGTCCGTGACTTCCTCTGTCTGTGAGTCCCCATGTCCATGTGTTCGTGACTTCCTGTGTCCGTGAGTCCCTGTGTTCCCATGTCCCTGCCCCTGTGTGAAAAACACAGTTCACTCTCCTGTTAGGATTTAAATGTTTAATAAAAGACAATAAGGGACAAAGACAATAACGCAAAAGTAGCAGCGCTGGGTGCCTTGGCTCTCTGCTAAGAGCACCCCTTGCTATAGCAGGGGTAGCCCTTTTCAACACCCCCCTTCCTTGGGTCTGCCTTCTTAGAGCACGCGCATTCCCTGGCTGTTGGCTTAGAGTCCATTTTTCTTATCGCCTCCAGTCTGGGTTTTGGTCCATGGGTTCTGCAGACGGGAGTTGCTGATTGTTGACAGGTCAGCAGCAGGAGTCTTCTTTGCACGTTTGTTGGATGTTACCCAACCAGGCAGACAGTTCAGTTACCACAGGTATAACCGTATCAGCCATCCCACTACCCTGTCTAAGTTCAGTTAGTAACAGAAAAAAGCATTAGTTGTTAAAAGAAACCTATATTCTTATAACAAAGCTAAAAATTATACATATAGCATTCATTTTATTTGCAAAAGCCAATATTATAACATGTATTTATTACACCCTGTGTCCCCGCCCCTGTGTCCCTCTGTTCCTGTGTCCCCGTGTCCCTGTGCCCCTGTGCCTGTGTGTCCATGTGTCCCCATGTCCATGTGTCCTTGTGCCTCTGTCCCTGTGTCTGTGTGCCCTTGTACCTGTGTGCCCGGTGAGCAATTGTGGTTTTTTGCAACACTTGCTTACATTGTTAGGTTTTGGTTTTTTGGTTGGTTGCTTTCCATTTTTTTTTTTTTTGTTGTTGTTGTTTTTGTTGTTGTTGTTTGGCTGATTGGTTGGTTGGTTTTTTGTTTGTTTTGTTTTGTTTGTTTCCTGGGTTTGGTTTTGCTTGGTGGGAAGAGTGCGAGGGCAGATCTGTGGTGCTAAACTAGTGGCCAGGATCAAACCACACCCCTGGCCAGTCATGGTTTTTACACTGTGCTGCAGAAATCCTGGTATCTACGTCGGCTAATGCACTTCAGACCCCTGGGCTCAGGTTGTCCATACTTTGGGTGGGACATCTAAATAGATTTTTTTCCTTTTTCAGTAGAATGGACAATGAAGAGGAAATTTGCTGCATTTACAAATTCCCATTTGTTTACTCCTTTCTCCTTTTTTTTTTTTTTTAAATAGAGCTTCTTTCCTAATATTTAAAATCTGGCAAAACTTAAGTTTATTATTAGACATGCTGCTTGTTGAGGATTTCTGATTAAAAAAAAATAATGAGGACTGCAGGTTATCTTTTATTTTGAGTAAATTTTTTTAACGTAAATACAAGAGATATCACTTGAAGACAGCCTACCTGTGTGTGGTAGCTGATGGAAAAGAGGCTGCAAAGGGAGTCTCAGATAGATGAATCCACACAGGACTAAGGAAGTTGTGTGTGCCCTCACTGTGGAAATTATAGCTGGCTGGAGAAGGCCAATTTCATTTGGTGGCACCCATCAATGTTCCACAATTTGTTGTTGTTCTTCCCTGTGAAGATGAGAACACTGAAAAAAAGGGTTTTTTAAATTCTGGGAGAGCTGTCAGAACACTGACTTGTGATCCTGCGAAGTCAGCCTTAGAGGAGGAGGAGGGCAGAGGAAAGGTTTTTCTCCACAACCCACAACAACCAGGGAGATTTGTGTTGCCAAAACAACCTGCCTTAAAAACAGCAACAAATTAAATTCAATAAAATGCTTTGATAAAATAGAAAAAATACATTCTCCTGCAACATCTCCATTAGATCTGAATGGCAGACTCTGGCAATTAAAACTAAGACTGAAAATAAAGGTTGAAGGGCTGAAGAGCTGTAATAATTCTTATTATCTATCCTCACCCAGATGAATAAGAAGAATTAGGTGTATTAGTACTTCAGAATTTGACAGGTAAGAAAGTACAGCTCAGAGCTGGCACTGCAGCTCTGCCACAGACAATAAATCGAGAGGGTGTTCCCAGATGTGACTTTTGTAGTGAAGCAGGATCTGCTCAGCCACAACACCCCCGTGGAAGATAAATATTTGTCCTCACTAAATCACTCCAATACTGCCTATTGCATGTTCCCCTGAATGGTGCAATCAGACTCAAAATGAAAATATAGGTCTTTGTTCATGACTCCTGGGATATAGGAAATTAACGCCCAAAACAGACACACACAAAACAGAGAAGGAAAAAAATGCAGCAAAAATCTAAAGAACAGCTTCTATTTTGATATAATTTGTTTCCAGCTACCCAAACAAAATGTGAGGTGCAGTTTCCCTCTTTATTTTGCGGGGATCAGCTGATTGGCATCTTCTGAGTTGCTTTGGTCCTGACATCACAGAGCAGGTTCAGCTCCTCTCGTGCTGCGTGGTGAGCAAGGAGGGGGGATGTCCCCAACATAAAACAGATGTTGGAGCCCACAGGAGAGGCATGAAGAGGATAGGGAAGGCTGGAGCACCTCTCCTGTGCTGAGAGAGCTGGAGTTCTTCAACCTGGAGAAGGGAAGGCTCCAGGGAGACCTTGGAGCACCTAAAGGGGCCCTACAGGAAAGCTGGAGAGGGACTTTTATAAGGTCATGTGGTGATAGGACAGGGAGTGATGGCTTCAAAGTGGAAGAGGAGGGTTTAGATGAAATATCAGGAGGAAATTCTGCACTGTGGGCATTGTGAGGCTCTGGCATAGGTTTCCCAGAGCAGCTGCAGATGCTTCATCCCTGTGAATGTCCCAGGCCAGGTTGGACGGAGCTCTGAAAAACTTGGTCTTGTGGAAGGTGTCCCTGCCCATGACAGTGATGCGTTAGGATTTTGGCTTTTGTATGTTTCAGCTTCTGTACTGCTTTAGTGTGTATCTCTAGAACTCCATACAGCCTGTTAACTGCTGTTCTCCCATTCTGGTCAGACAAAACAATTACTCTCTAGCCTGAAACTCAAGGACACCTCACTGTCTTCAGGCCCCAAGAGATGTAAACGGGCTGGGGGGGAGAGCAAATTTGGGGTAAATTACTTCATTACCTGAGGCTGTAATTGGAGGATTGACGCTGATATGTAAATTGATCAAAACCTCATAAAAGTGTAGAAAACTCATGATCAGCCATCCATCTTCGGTGTAGTCTCTGCGAGGGTTTTGCACTGCCCAAGGTGTATTTATTGAAGGCCTTTAATAAATATCTACTTTATTCTCTAACTCTGTCTAGCCTCTGTTCTAGGTAGCCACTCCAAGGCATCAACAGGGGAATTGGATTTAGATGATGTTCCAGATCCCTTCCAAGCCAAATCTTCCTGTGGTTCTGTGTGATTCCTGCAGAATGCCTCCTAGGAAGGGATTATTCTGGGACTGACCCTCAGTACAGGGTACCAAGCCCTGCTCTTTCCTGTGAGTATTTGGGGGGTAGAGGCAGAACTTGCCACTACTTCCCAACAGGAACAACCAATGTGGGGACATGTCAGCCCTTCCCAGTCTGTTCTTCCTGTTGAATTATTGCTGTTCACCTCACCAAGTTCCATCCTCGCTAACAGGCAGTGCCGTTGCAAGGAACAATCTCACCTACAGTGAGAGCAGCAAGAAAAAATCACCCATGGTTTTATCAGGACCAGCCCAGCTCTGAGGGAGCAGCAGCAGAGCAATTGTTATGTTCTCCACCAGACCTGTTCATACCCAGCCATCTGGAGCATTGTCCCTGCACTAACACTTTTCTGCTCAAGTTTGATTTGCTTTTTAGGTTATTAGTAACAAAATTAATAATAATAATTCTACCCAGGTCAACATCTGCACTTTCAGTAAATTTCAGTTGCATCCTTTTTTTCCCCAGTTTCCCTGTTCCTTGTTTTTCTTCCACATACTGCCAGGTGCCTGATGTCTGGACTGTAAGATCCTAGAGCAAAAGTTTTCCAACTTTTGTGTTTTATATGCGCTGAAAAAAAATCCTAATGGAGCTGCAGATATAAGACTGGTGAGTGCAGATGTATTTTTGTTAGCTGTGTTTCCTGCCTTCCCCAGAAACATCCAAAGCACCTCCAGGGGGTTGTAGACAAACCACTGGAAAACAGAGACATAAGAGATGAGTTTGCTGTGCCCTGAGGTTAGAGCCAAGCAAAAATTCAGGTGTTGTCTGCCGAGTTTTGGGGTTTGAGGGAGCTCCTCTGCAGCGGGGATGTGGCAGCGAGATGGATCTTGTGGGAGAGAGGTCCTGCAGACTGACATGCAATGAAAAGAGAGAGAAACAGCATTTTTAGACCAAGGTCTGCAACAGGTGTTTTTTAATCTGGCAGGAGCAGATCTCAGAGTCTCAAGGTAGACAATGCACAATAACAATATATAGAATTCTTTATTTGAAGAGCACCGGATACCTTTGGGACTCAGCTCTTTTAGCAAATCCTTTATTGCTGTTTGTTCAGAAAATGCGGCGGAGGTTGCACAAAGATGCGTGTGGTGTTTTAAATGGTTTTAAGATCAGCCCTGGGTGATCAATGTAGCATACAATAATTTTTTCATTTATCTATTTCAAATCTACATTATTCAATAGAATATCAGTGACAACAGTAGCTGAGAAATAATTCAATGATTATGTCACCCTCAGAAAACAGCTTTTTGCCATGGTGGAATAGATTTATGGCAAAAACAGTGTTTATTGTTCCTATTTCAGCATTTGTCTAAATATAAAAGTATCACGTTTGTTTTTCAGAGAGAGTTCAGACTTTGAGATTTAATATGCCCACAACTCAGTAGAAATTAAAAATTAGATTTTTAGGCAGAGTCAATTTTTGTTTATACCTGTAATAAAATTTAGATAAATCATTTCAGTCTTTTAAAATAATGGTTTAGAGAGGCAAATGTATGCATTGAGGAATCCCTGGATGAAGTCCTTGTGGGACCTCTATTTATATATACTTTCACACTTTACTCCTACACTCTCCTTTCTAGAAATGTTACCTTGATGAGAGAATTTTTTTTTT
>VYZT01038334.1:0-127380 GCA_013400735.1 Pomatostomus ruficeps | reverse complement strand
GTAAGTCACCTATCTAAAGGTCACTGAAGCTAGAGAACGAACTGCGTTAACTAGAGGTTGCTATTATGGGCTCTAGATAAGCTGCTATATCTGGTGAGCAACTTGTAAATCTTAAAAGGTGGCCACAGATACATAATTTAATAGTTGAATGAAACAAATACCAATTTCAATTTTTTAGAAAGGATGCATGAAGTTGATTTCCCAGAGTTCACTGAATCTCTGCATAGTGTGTCCCTTCAGGATCTTCTTACAACATGTCCATTAGAACTATTTTTGTTGGAACTGCAAATTAGAAGAGCTTAATTTAACTCTTTCTGCAAATGACTGAAAGCAACCACTAAAATTTAGCAGTAGGTGGCACTACTCAGTAATTCAATTAGCAGCCATGTTGAATGTAAAAAAAAAAAAATTAGAAAAGCACCTTGTTTCCGAGGGCAATGCAGTATCTGTTTTCTAAGTTTGGCATCCAGTCTTTTAATGTGTTCATTTCCTTAAGCCTTGCAACAGAAAATAAATGTTCTGGAAGAAAAAATAAGAACTCAACAGAAAGAAAAAACAGATATGGAACAAACCATTGATATTCTTAGAAAGGAATTAAGTGAAACAGAACAAGCAAGGGAAGAACTGAGTATCAAGGTAAGGAATTATTTGCATCTGCGTTCCTGAGACTGGAGTTTTAGATGTCTGTTTAATTGATAGAGTTGGTAAATCAGTATTTTGGTGGTTAAGTACCTAAAAACCCTAGAGTAGTTGATGTAGTAGTGGACAAGAACAAATTCTTTCAACTTCAATTGTGCACCTCTTGAGTTTTAAGTCAGAATCAAGTTCTAATGAGGCCCTGTGAGGCATGGTGTGTGAGTACATAATGTTGGGAAGGGAAAAAACCCCACCAAACATGTGGCATAATGTTAGATAACAGAGTATAACACATTCCACCTCAGTAGTTTTGACTACCAAAAATGTAGGTCACCTTGCTTTCCCTCCCTTTCTCACATCCTAGATTAAGGTACATATGTATGCACCAAAATGCCCGTGAAGTTTTTTGATCATTCAAATTCTAACAAAAAAGCATTTTTATCTCCAAGAAGAAGTGTCTTTTTCCAAAAGAGAGACCCTTTGGCTATACCAAGTTAACAGGATAATGTTAACAAAAAAAATATAAACAAAAAACCCCCAACTAGATCCCCAAGATTCAGTGCAGCCTACATGCCCTTGACTGCAGGTAAGACTCCCTCTAAAATCACAAGGCAGAGATTCATTTTATATGCAAACTGATCAGCAAATGCAAAGTGTGCAGTCTGACAAACACATTTACTGTATTTCCATTTCCTGGAAGCAAAAGCTTAATCTCTTGAGGAAATATTATCCAGTATATAGCAAATATTTTCTTTGTGCTTAGTAAATATTTACTGGTGCAGTGCTTGACATGAAATGTAGATGGTAGCACAATGATGACAAGGGGGTTGGTTGGTGCTTTCCCATGGAATCCAACATTCTGCAGCGTGGCAGTAGCTGTAACCACTCATGTGCACCACATGTACAGCTGAGAGAGATTTCTGAAATAAGCTTGTAATTTTAAAACTGCTTTTTAATTACTTCAGTTCACCACCAGACCACTCAGCTCTCACTGCATTGTGTGTTTTTCAGTTGGTAATGAAGAAAACGATAATATTTTGTTTGTTTCTGCAGGCATCTTCTCTGGAAGCTCAAAAATCCCGGTTGGAAAGCAGCTTGGAAGAAAAAGAAGCGCTCGTAAATCTGCAGAAGGAAGAATTGGACAAACACGCCAGCATGATTGCAATAATTCACAAACTAAGTGGTGGCAAGCTGAGTGCAGAAACAGCAAACCTCAGTTTGTAGGGCTCTGTTTCCTGTGCTTTGTGTATTCTGTTACGTGAGCTAAATTACAGGGATGACTGCCAGCTTTTGTGCACAACATATGCAGTTTGGTTGTCTTTTTGCATAATGCTGTTATTGCTTAGAAAGGTCAGCAACAAAAAAAATTGTTATCAGAACTGCTGAATTAAGGGGTTTTGTTGGAATTTTGCAAACACAGTTGGGAAAGAAAGTGTCATTAACCATGAATTTTTGCTTCAGTATAATGGGTTAAAAACCTTTCGTGTCAAAGTAAATTTGCAGACATGGGTTCTTTCCCTTTAAATCTCTTGGTCATGGTCATGAAGAAGGGGTAAGTGCTAGGAGGGGTTTTGTTGTTTGGGGTTTTTTTTTCCTTTTCTATCAGAAAGTGCTCGAATAAATAAATTCTAGTAGGAAATGCCAAGCCTGTTAATAACTAAGTTGATAAATGCCAGTTTGACTTTGTCAAATGGTGGAATGGGAGGTAAAAAACATGAACCTGCTCACCAGAGTAAGGCAGCAGTAAGGTACATTTCTGCAGAAAAATGGTAAATTAATCTTCAGCATTTATGTGACAGAATCCAGAGTATATAAATATTGATTTTTTTTTTTTCCCCCTGGAAAAATGTGCTGTTTCAATACGCTGTTCTAAGCCAAGCATAGCCGAACTCTAGATTGAAGAGCAAATAAATGCATGGACACATCAAGGCATTTTGACAGCATTTCTGTGTTCTTTTGTGGCAGTGTTTTTCCAAATGGTAATGCATAGTGGCTAATGGAATTAGCAAATAAATGGATGTCTCTTTAAAATTTTGTTTAAAACGTATATCTCTCTTCACTGTAGAAAAACCTGGAGCTTTTTGTACTTAATTCATGCAAAGAAATACCTGTGTAAGGGGTTTTGCTTTTAGACATCTTGATATTATCAGTTCTTGTAATCAAAATAGGTCTGTAATATAGTTCTCCATGCTGTTTTCATATTCATATTATGTGCTGTATCCACTGTGCTATTGGACTTTTTTTCCCTTTCCCCACAGGCTCCCTCATTTAATGCAGGGAGGAGCTGGCACCAGCACAACAAAAAGCTTTGCAATAGAGTCAATTTTTAATTATCTGTGTCATGTCAGGTTGTCAATTGCCTGTTCTACAAGCAGAGACTTTTGTGCTGTCTTAGTTCCGAGCACCCTCACATCTCAATATCAGGCACTTCAGTACTTCTTATCTGGAAGTAGCTGCCTTTTATGCTACATAATCTGGAGAAACTTTTCCATTTAGCATGGGGTTCTTTACGGCTTTGTATGTTATTTCATTCATGTCTAAAATACCCTTAAATATGTATTTATTTTTCTGTACTATGTGTTTTCTGCCCTGTCTAGTTCACTTTTGGTGTACTTACTTGTGAATAATGACATAATAAAGGGTTTGGAGTTGATGGTCTTCAATTCATCACCTGTTGTGTTCACCTTAGCACTCCTCTTTAGTCTCGATTCTGCATCCTTTGATCTTTTTCTGTTTCCTTGCTAGTGGTTTATTTTAAGCTTTCACTTTCCCCTTCTTCTCCATCTCTTCACCTCGCTTTCAGCACTGATTCCAACTGACAGTGCCTACCTTGTCTTTTATTGAAATTAGGAAGCTTTCCTTGTGTGCTGTTTGGATCTATTAGTGGAGTCTTTCCCACCTCTGGGATAAAACGGGCTGGGGAATGATACTCTGACTTCTGAATTAAGTGCAATTGATCATCCTCACCTACATGAAAGATGGAATGGGAAGCTTTGCCTGAACCAATTCCCAGCTTTCATTGTCCCCCTCACACTTGTGGTATACACAAGGCAGAGCTTTTTATTATTAACCATAGTAGTGTGGTCAAAATATCTATGCTGTGGTATTTGTGCTAGCACATGCAAATTAATGTAGACAAAAAAATCTTTTCCTCCCAACCTTGTGAAACTTCAGCTGGAATTTTTTAACTTCAGGATGAAGTTAGTATTTGCACAAACAGTAGGAATTCTGACTTTTGCAAAGTGAAGGCAGAAGTAGAAAGGGATCCTAAATGTACGGGCTGGTAAGTAGGCCTGTTTAAAACAACAATCTAATGAACAGCTGCTGTGATCTTGGATAGATTTTTCAGGAAGTACTTAGTGTTCACTGTGACCAGTGGGATTTATTTGGTGTAAACAAAACAAAACTCTGAATAAAGAAATCTAGAAACCACTTATGCTACAGATTCAGCAGTGCCAGAAATGTTAGCTGCTAGTCAGGATTTATGTCTATTTTATGCTTACAGTTTTCCTGATTCAGAGGGACATGTCTAGTTCTCCAGGAATTATCTAGCAGTGCACTTTTCTGGAATTAAGTGCAGGCCAAAAATGGGACAGACTTCACTGAAATTGTGACACCCAGCTTCATAGACTTGGTTCAACATTCTTGTGAAGGTGTAAGAAGAGGTTCTCTGCTCCTTTTTCTTAGAGTTTATTGTTAGCAGCCAAAGATGAAGTATTTTTAGGCGAGTACTTATTTCACAAAAAATGCTTTCAACCTTGCAAAGTTGGTTTATATATAAATAAACTCCTCCATGTGTTCCCATCTGGTTACTTTTGAAATCTTCAGATTTGTTCACTGAAGCATGCTTCCTCTCCATCTCCCTCACCAATTTCCCTTCTGCAGAGCAATGAAATTGGGAACAGTCTGCTAGCTTTATGTCCCCAGTGACACATCCTTTTCTCTCTACCCCAGTCCAATCTAAATTGGATCCTTTCCTAGGAGTACATAGAAAGGCTGAGTGATGCCACACTGGAAGCTGTATAGCTGCTGATGTAAATATCCTGGGAGTCCCAGACCACACCTGACAACAAGGGCCAGGTGCTTCCCTGCCTCCTGAATGGCAGTCTGGGGTCTTGTGCTCAAATGTATGCAAGAGGGCATCCATTTCAGGGCAGAAATAACCCAGAGGTGGTGTGAGCTTCATTTTTATGCCCAGCTTCTGTTTGAATCTGCTGTGCCTGAGGTTCTCAGGGTGGCAGTATGTTAAACTTTTCTTTAGGAACAACCTCATGTCCCTTCTGACATGTTGGTCTTGATTGAGATTATTGCATGATGATCTTGGCTGAAGAGCTGGTGGTCAGCTGGAAGATTTTGTCTTGCTATGAATGATTCCTGCAAAGGGCAATTAGTAAGAGCCAGCTGGGTCCATGGATGTGTTTCATGCTCAGCATTACAGTCGAATCTCTCTGTGTTTCCTCTTATACTTGCATGACTTTACCCACATAACTTTTTAACTGAGCTTTAAGTGCAAGTTTGCAGAAGGTGGAGTTTGGTTTGGGTTGCAGTTTTTTTATGGCCATTAGCTCTTGTCTGAAAATGGGAACTCAGGAGTTGTGGGATCCCTTATGTAATATATTGCTACCAGTGTATAGTCTGACTTCCTGACCCATTATTTTTGGGCTGTGTTGGGTGTTGAGCAAACATTGCAGCCACTTTGCCAACAATAGGTTTGGTTTGTTTGGTTACTGAGAATGTCTTTGGAAATGGAAATATGCAAACTCCTGGTGTTTCACTATTAAAACTTCTGTGGTGTTTGCCCCACTGTCCCGTCTTTCCAGGAGAAATGTGTAAGAGCATCACTGCATGCTACATTCTTCTGCCAGTATCTGCCCTTCTGAACAGAGGGTTTGTGGAGAAACCCCTAAAAAGGGAGATGAATGTAACAAAACTATTGGGGTACAACTTTCTCCTTTAGTTAGCCTTGTGTATTTTCCATGCTGACTGGGGTGTTGGGGGTAAGGCACCTGGCTGCGAGGAAAGGCATGGGTTCATCTCCCACAGAACTTAAGTGTGGCAGTACAGACTCTGGCCTAGCTTGGAAAATGTACTGCATGGACAAAAGGCACCACAACCTAGGCAAGAAGTCTTAATGGCAATAGGAATTATTCAGTCCCTTTGTATAAACTGTGAATAGTGGTAAAACTGAGTCCAAAGCTGTTGGGATAATAGCTGAGACTTTGCGCGGCCTTGAGGAAAGCAGGCAATGAAACACTTACTTGGTGTTTGGAGGCAGGAAGGAAGGAAGTACAGAGGATCTTGAAGCATATTTGGGAGTGATCTGAGGTATCTTTTCAGCCAGTACCCACTCCCAGTCCCAAACACAGCACACTATGCACATGTGTGATACAGGGCTCTAGGCTTTTTCCTCAAAGAAAGAAGTGACAAGCCAAGGGCAACATGTAACTTGGGAGTGGGCATTGTGCTCTTGTTGCTTAGAGGGACTTTGAAAGCACTGGTTGCTTGCAGGGCGGTAAAACATCCTTTCCTTCTTAAGCTTTGCATCAGAAATGATCAGTGTTTGAGAAATGTGATGAAGGTGGCTTGCACATTCCTCATTGCAACATGACAAGCCTAGAAAGACAGCATGGTTTTGTTTGTTTGTTTTTCTGAGATATTTCCAACATTGCTTGTACTCTGGGATAAGGAAAGAGGAGAGTGCAGGGAAAGGGGAGATTGTGCTACCGAATCCTAAGATAGGAGTGTAAAAATCCCAGATTTCTTTGCCTAAGCTACTGCAGTATCATAGTTGACTGCAGTTTTCTTTGAAAGCAGTTGGCTCATGTTACAGAGTCTCTAGTCCAGCCTGTGAGTTGTCACTGAATAGGCACTGATTAAATTCCAAAGGATCTTGTATATGTTTGAAAAGGTTATCTCTGCATGGAGAACAAGCACCTCATACTGCTGGGATCCCCCTCATAGCAGGGATGGCCAGCCCTTGATCTACCCATATGTTGCTAAGCCTTTACACAAGAGAACAAATGCTGTACTGGTTAAATTTTCTTCAGAGTAACTGAGCTAACAATATGGTTTTGGGGTTTTTTACACTGTATTAAGTTATTAAAAACTAATTTTGTAAGCAAGCAGCTCGTTTTCACTCAGTTTTACTTCAGAATAATCTATCTGGTTGTATTATTTGCTTGTATGATACTCAAATGTTGAATTTCTGTTGTGTTTTACAGCACAGCCAGGGTGTCCTATAAGAAAATACAAGGCTATTGTAATTGAAAAAGCCAGAGGCTACTGATAAGCCTTATATTAAAAGGAAAAACAAAATCCAGTGGTGATCAGTTACAATATATTTTGTTTAATCTTGATTGGAGTGTGGGGACCATCTCTGCTCATGTGTCATGGTGAGTGCCTTAATTGTTCCTTGTTCTTCCTTTGAGGCTAAAGCTTAGGAAAATATCTTTGGTTTATTTTTGTCATGTATCTAGTAATTGGAAGTGAATCTATTTTGAAAGAAACCTTCACTTTTCTTGATTGTATTCAGGATGAGGTGAAACAATGTAAGTTCTTTGTTGTGGCTTTCTAAGGCAGTGGGAAATCTCAGAGTTATTGTGTTCATTTCGGTATCAGTTGAGTGGTTTGCTTCAACACCAAAAAACTCCTCAGAACATGCTTTGAGGCATTGTGCTATTCCTTTACTCGTGTTCTGCCAAGACCAAGTAAATGCCTTCATGCCTTTCACTGTCCAGGGCAGAAGTTGTTTTTTGTTGGGGAGGAGTGTGTATGAATCTGCTGGGAAACAGCATTCTCTCTCATTAGTGTCTGGCTGAAGTGCTGTGTATTTTTCGGCAAGGTGTGCTTGGCTTGCACAGTCTCTGGGATGGCTGATGCATGCTACCCTCCCAGATGACTGTTCCCCCCCAGAAAGGTTAACAGGCTGGAGTGAGTGCCAAGATAGAGGCTGCTCCTGACTGTCCCTGCGAGAGCGTGTAACTGCTCAAAGGCTGCTGCTGCTCAAACACTCCTGAAGGAATGCCATGAAGCTGATTCAGGGGAGGTTTAGGTTGGATATCAGAAAAATTGTTCTTCCCCCAGAGGGTGCTTGGGCCCTGGAATAGGCTCCCCAGGGCAGTGGTCACAGCACCAGCCTGACAGAGCTGAAGAAGTGTTTAAAAACTAATTTTCTAGGCAAGCAACTCTTGCTTTGGCTCAGTTTTACTTCAGATTGTATTATTTGCTTGTATTGATACTCAAATGTTGAATTTGAGTATGTCAGTGCAGTCAGGCACAGGGTGTGACTCCTGGGGTGTCCTGTGCAGGGCCAGGAGTTAGACTCAGTGATCCTTGAGGGTCCCTTCCAACTGAGCATATTCCATGGTTCTTTATGTGTGAAGATATGCCCTGTCTGTAGCAATTAAACCCTAAGATAGAATGTGTAATGCCTTTCTCAATCATTCCTTTCCGTAGGGTACTTACAGTATCTATATACAATTACCTTCATGGTACCATCAGGGAACCGAGATACATCAGCGTAAACTGCTGATTTGGGGCTCCTTATGTGAAAAGTTGAAAACCTCTATTTGTTAGTCCATAGCACTTCACACCTGCATGCACAAGTGTGCTTTCTATAGCTCCAGAGGCTGGTCCTGGTGGCTTTGGCTGCAGCCCTTGCATGCAGTACTTTTGTGTGCTTCCACTCAGCATTTCCATGCAAATCAGGGGTTTCAACTTCTAGCTACAGGAAATACAACGAGTTATGGCAGTTGTCTGTCTAGAAGTTGGTGTAAATGGCTTGCTTACCATCACACAGGTAGTGAAGCCTCCTGGCATACTAATGCAGCAAGCAATTACTTGAATCTTAAAAACATCTTTCTTTTCTCATTTCTGACTCATACAGAAGGCAGCTTCTGCAACAGAGTGGAAAGGGACAAGCAGACAGCAGTCTCCTTCACCACCTGACTCTGCCTTCCTCCCCACGCAGACCTATCTCATATGCAGAATGAGGCAGAGCCCCCAGGGGGAAAATAGCATCTAATCACAGCACTGGAAGCAGAGCGCTTACGCATGCAGGTGCTGGAGCGAGGTCACACAGCCTCCAATTTGTGTTCTATTTCTGAAGCCTGGAGTACTCAAATGACATTTTTCCTTCCCTCTTTCCCTCCTGCTCCCAAACCTTGTTTATTATATGTCTGACTACTCAAGGCCTGATGATGCTGTCATGTTTATTCATAAGTTGGTGAGAAGAAAGGATAGACACTAGACCTAAGCTACAGGCAGGATTTTATGAGCTTACCAAGTCTATGCACAAGAGGGATTACAAGTAACCATTGCTAGAGGGTGAAAAGCCTTTCAGCCAAGCCTAAGTGAGTGCAAGTCCTGAGCTGCAGTTCTCCACGTCATAACTTTGTTGGAGGGTAATACTTGTGAAGTCTCCTCTATTTTTCCCTATTATCCTGTTGAGATAAAGCTGATGCTTTATGTAAATAAGTCTCAGAGGGAAAGTGTTTAAATTATTAGTTTTTAAATCTGTAAGAATTTTACCACTGTGTGTGATGTGTGTAATTTAAAAAACTACTACACTACAGCCATGGATAGAAGGATGTAAGAGTGGGGGGTTTGCCCCACAACCTAAGAAGCGTGGGGCTTGTCTTACACAAACCAGAGTGTCCCCTGCACCATCACCTCCCCAAAGTTCTTCCATTTCTCAGAACTTAAGGTAGAAAATAATTAGAGGAGAGATAGAAGGAACGGTCCTAATCTTTGGGAAGTATTTTCCATTCATTGAAGTGTGATAACAATTTTAGATCAGGTAGCTGAAGTCTGGCATTAGTCTCTGTCTGTTGTTCAGTGATAACATTTTCCTGGATTTCTCCCAGACTCATTAAACATCATCAGTCCCAGAAAAATCTAACAAGGACATGTGCTTGGATGAGGACTCTGCTGGACTGAAATATTAAACAATGACCACTCACAGCACTGCTAGAAACTACTAATTTTTTGTTGGATAGTTAAACTCATGCCTCACAACTCAAGATTCAGTGGGCTATTGATGCCACCTCAGCTCTAGTAAGTTCTGGACTTGGGCATTTAGGTCAAACCTGTTTTACTGCTGTCTAAAATAGTTGCTTTCCACAATTCATGCATATGGCCAGCTTCCCTTTCATTCAATAAGGTACTATGTAGCAACTAAAAATATCACAATAGCTTTGGGCTTTTCCTTGGTCTCTATGTATTATTCCTCTATGCAAAGGTCTTTGTAACCTCTTTAGGGCTTTCTGGGGAAGGAGGGGGGAATTTTTTACAGGTCTGTAGTCTAAGCTGCCATATGAATCTGTTATTTTATATATAAACACCACTATTTACCATAAAGAGCTCCACAACTAAAGTACTACTTCCCACATGCCCTTTTGAGGTAATCTTTGCTGCCTGGCTCAGTTCTTCAGAGTACATGTGTTCTTCCTTCTTTGCAATGTTTTTGTGTCCATAAAGGGCAAGAAAGGATGTGTTTATTTTTACCCATTTAGAAAGGGATAAAGCTGAGATCAGATCTGGGACTTGAGTTCAGCACTTGAGTAGCAACACTTACAAAGGCTGATTCGAGACAAGTGAAATTGGATTTTGTTATCTTGTGTTAAAGGCTCTGGCATGCCCATATCTTTAAAGCATTAGAAGCTAAATGTCCTCAGATTCAATATCCTTTAGGCAGGAAAAATGCTAATGTGAATGCTAGCTACAAGCCTATTTTGCTGTGAAACGCCATGAACTCATTGAAAATGTCTTTCCAACACCTTAAAACTAGTAATACCTTGACTAAGAAATTTGTTTGGAGATATTACTGCACACTGACATTGCATTTTTAATAACCCTGCTTAGGAAAGAGAGTATTGGCTGGTTCATACAGACTCAAGTGGGTCGATAAGTGGGTAACAGATCCATGTGACATGTTGGAAAACCACTTACAGAACAATAGCCAAGGTCACTCCTTGTCATGTCTGCAGCGTGTGGCAGAACTGCAGAGCCAGATCTCTCTCTCCTGCTCTTCCAGCCGGGAGAAATGTGAACTCCTCTTCACAGAGCCATGCATAAATGGATTGACTTCAGAAGAGGAGGACTTGTTGGCAGGAGCTGGTTACTATGGCTATATGCATTTTCACTCTAAATGGAGGAATCAAGCCAACAATCACTGTATACATTAACTATATTTGTATATGAAGGAAGCTCATTGCCAGCAGCTGTGCGAAGGTGTCGTGATGAAAATCCAATTTGGCTCATGCCAGTCAAGGACTTGATGACTTTCATGCCTTTAAAGCAGTGCAGACTGAAAGCAGCAAAATGTATGCACCATGGGATCATGTCCTTTGTCCTGCTTAAGCCTTTGTCTTGCTCTACAGAAAAGTTTCTTCTTTTCTGTGCCCCTAGTGATGATCATAGAACAGCCCAGGTAGGAAGGGACCTGGAAAGTTCTTCTGGTCCATCCACCCTTTCATGGGAAAGGGAGCCTAGATGGGATTGTATAGCACCTTGTCCTACCACATCCTACAACCCTCCAGCAATGGGGTCTCTACTCTGTCCCTGGGGCGGTGGTTCCACTGGGGTGGAAATGGCATGTCATGGTGCTGCCTGGAAGTTATGGAGGTGCTAGCAAGCCTGGGCTCTGGGCTACAGAACGTGAACAACTCCTAACTGTGGTGGCTTCATAGTCCAGCCTGTAGCCAGCTGCTGACTTGCTGGACTGTCATCGGAGCCACTTTGCCTTTGTCAAATGACATTGGAAATTGTCAGTGAAGACAAAAGTAGCTGTGGGTGGCAAGATACCTGTAGCACCAACACAGCCTCATTTTTGTTGCTTACAAATTTAAAGTCCTTTGTCTTTCGTTTTTGAAGCTACCTGCTGAAGCTGGAGGTTCCGTGGGGTACCTCATAAATTTTGTTTCAGGGTGGCTGTTGGTGGCTGTCAGAGCTTGCCATTGGGTTCCCCCTTTATCCAGGGCTGCACAAACAGGTAAGTATTTGATAGGTGAGGGGTTAAGGCAAGACTGTTACCACCAAAGGCTCACTGAAGCTCTTGTTCCTGTCTCCAGCACATTTCATGCAAGTGGGAGCAGTGGACTTGGGTATGCTCAGAAGGTGGTTTGCAGCACACAGCCCAAGCCAATGGAACACTTCTGTTTCCTGCTGTCACTTGTAATTCCACTGTTAAGGCTGAAGAGGGTTTTGAACTTCAAATAGGGGCTGGATCTTTAATCCCAATGGAAAATAGAGCATATTTGCTGCAGATGTAAAAGCTTGCCTTTTAAAAAGGAATTAGGTTGTTGCAGTCTACAAATATTTTAATTAGCCTGAGTTCAAATTAATTAAAAACTGTCATTTAAAGAATTAAGCGCTTGCAGGTTTTACAGAGTTTCGAATGATCTTAATGGAATGAAACAGACACTTGGAACTTTCCATATAATTAAAAATAATTGAAATATTTTGCCTGTATGTATATGAATAAATCAGCTAATAATTAAGCTAAGTTATTAGCAGTGGAGTATTTAATGTTACATCTAGAGTATAGCCTAAAAAATTTTAATTAGTTCCACCATGAAATCGGAAATAATGCATCTTACCGTCAGTCTTCTGCAGTGGCTGGAATGTCACTCTTATGGGGGAGACAGAGAACACACAGACTTCTACTGGTGGATTAGCTGTGTCACTTAGCTTTAGTCTTTAAAGGTTAAATGGCTTAATGGTTGAATGGCTTGCATGTTTCTGCTTGAAATGTCTCCATACCACTGAAACCTTGCCTGCTGCTGGGAATGAGGGAGAACCACAAAGAACATTTGGTGCTGGTAGGATCCCTCCAGCACTTCTTTGTATGTGTTCTCTCTTTAAAGGAAAAAAAGCCCTAACCCATATTAAAAGCCAAACCTATGTGGAAGGGGCTGCTTTGTGTGAGGCTTCAGTCATGCAAACCAGGTGCAAGCCTCTTTAGGGGTTGGTGATTGCTGGTTGTCTTATGCTTCTCCAGTAGCTCTGCCCTTAAAATAGCACTCTGCTCCTTCAGAAGGACAGAAATCTTGT
Organism: Pomatostomus ruficeps; assembly: GCA_013400735.1. Taxonomy (NCBI): domain Eukaryota; kingdom Metazoa; phylum Chordata; class Aves; order Passeriformes; family Timaliidae; genus Pomatostomus; species Pomatostomus ruficeps. Next base: position 114,693 of record VYZT01038334.1, on the reverse strand, counting down.
TCAGGAGCCCCAGCTGGTGCCTCTCCTTCAGTCTCCACACAGACACTTTGAAACAGGAACTTCCTGAAGGAGAGGGGAAAAAAAGCCTGATAAAATGAATGAATGCTAGTGATTACTCATTCAGTGAATCCAGAAAGGTGGAATCAGCTCTAAAAAGGCTTGTAGGAATACCAGCAGATGCCTTAGTCACAATCTGTCCTCACTGTGCTGCAACATGAAGACTTTCTGAAGACCGTAGCTGCATGTTTCTTATTTCAATTCAGTTGGGTTTCTTTTTATCTCATCTCTTAATCTCCTGGATTAGTGATGCTTGGTTAGAGGCTATTGGCAACATCATTGTCATATTCCTAACTGTAATTCTGACCTTAATATTTTACTTCACACTTGAGTACATAAATGCTGGGCCGGATTTACTTAGACTGCCTGATCAGAAATACTCTTGGTGTAGGAGGATGGTATATCCTCTCTGTATTTGCATTTTTAATATTAATGATCTATTCTTATCACCAGTTCACACAGAATTTTCAGCTTTTCTTTTATTTATGAACTCTAATCCTTTACAGCTAGGAAGATACTCTCTTAGCGACTTCTGGATTCCTTTTTTTTCTGATATTTGAGATCTCCAAAGAAAGTCTGATAAACATGGCAAGTATTGAATCTTGGGAATGATGTCAGTGCTTAATATCTTTTGTCAGGTTGGAGTAGCAACCAAGGTGAAGTGTTCCACACTGTTGTTTCAATGAGAGGGTTATTTTGGGGAGGAAGGGTGTATCTTTGAAGACATTAATGAATAAAGGAGGAATAAGACTGAAACAATTCTCTGTTAGTTATTCTTTCTTGCCCATATCTGGTTGTCTTAGTTTGTAAATGTGGAGCCACAAGCAATGAGCCCTGCTGGTGTTCTCCTTCTGCCATGTGCTTTCCCGAGTCCAAGAAAGGAAAGGTGTGAAGGGGGATCACAGGTCGCCTCCTAGACTTTGTCCTTAGGTGAGGGCACGGAGAGAACAGGTGGTGCTCAGGAAAACCAAGTACTCTGAATTTGTTCAGGTGTGGCTGAATGACTGATTTGGATTCTCCCTGAACACCTCCACTCTGAGCAGCCATCATGGCTGGGCCCCCTTGCTTGTGCCCTCACACACACGCGCTCGCCGTGCTCGGCTCATTGCTGCTGGGCTGGACAGCGGGAAACTGACAGGAACCCCATCCAGTGAAGGAGCACAGTGCAAAAATACCTTCCCATTGCTAATACCTCTTCACTTCTGCTTCTGATAGGGGAAGTGAAGAAGGGGACACTTAAAGGAGATAACAGGATTATGGCAGGCATTGCTGAGTCCCGGAGCTTGGCTTCTGTGAAGGCACTCAGGCTGCCCTTTTTTCCATGTCATGGCTTATCAGTGATTCAGGGTCAGGGGTGTGGAGCTCATCTCAGCAGAGCCCCGTGTGACATGTCACACATTGTCACTGCTAACAAACAGGCTGTGGTATCGGGAATGGGGAGAGTGTGGAAGGTTCTGCTTCATTTTGTGCTTTTGGAACCTCCTCCCATAAGCTTCACACTTTTTTTTAATGCTTATTAAAACACATCTTGGATCTGTAGTCTGAAAGACTGTGTCCTTTCTGGTTAGGGAAGTATTTGGGTTTGAACTATGAACTTTACGCACATGCTATGAAAAAATCACTAAGACCTGTCTGCATTGCATGAGTATGGAATAGAATTGGTGCCTGCTGTTGGACTTGGTCTTAAATCTCATTTGGTTTATTATTTCTGGGGAATGGATCTATACATCTACTTTCTGATTTGTCCTCTCATTGAAATGAATTCTGCTGATTGGTGTCATACTTTAATGTGCATGCTTTTTACCTGACAAGGTACAGACATCCTGTGTGGCAATAGAAAACTGTAAGGTGTATTCAGGATAGTTTTCCAGTTGTTGCAAATAGCTAAAACTCAAGTCTGTGTGTCCAGTGAAGGGTAAGCCAAGTCTTCCTGCGATGTAACTGGAAGTACAATGGGCATTGCTATTGCCTTTGAATGTATTTACCTATTCTGCTGTGGACAACAGTGCCAATTAGTGCATTGCTCCTTACACGTGCAGCATCTGAAATCTGCTCCTCTCATTCTCGGTTCAGGATAAACGGGTTGGGTAAGAAACAACTTGCCAGTAGTTTTTGCACAGGTAAAATTCCTACTTTTAAAACCAAGTTAAATGTGAAAAAGATGACCCATGTGGTGAGAAGCCTGTCTCCCCATGGAGAAGAGTGGCACTCGCTCCGAGGGCACTATCAAATTCTGCTGGTTCAGCAGCAGGATCATGAACAGACTGCTTAGTCCTTCTTTTTTGAAAGTAATCAGCTTGTAACTCCACACAGAGAAAGCAGTGGGAATTAAATGCCTCATTATTTATATGGATGTAGCCCCTACCTGTGCCTCAGTTTCTCTTTCCTAGAAAGGTGTCAGTAATTCCTGCATCACACTGTTTATTTAATTTGATTTTCTTTCTGATTGTGGATACCTTGCGTATCTTGAAGTATGAAGGTGTGTCAGTAATGGATAAACAGGGATATCCAGGCCGTGCTGGCAATACAATGGAAATCACCTGGACTTTGGATCTGCAATTCCTTCTCTGAGGTTCTGCTGCACATTTGGGCGATGACAACAGGGAGATTTTTCTGCTCTGGAAAATCCCTGTTCATCAACTGCAGTACAAGAAGAACCAGAGATTCTACTGGGACCAGTATAGCTTGACAGGCAAGAGGCAGAATAATCCAACTTAAAAAATACAGAAAAATACAGCTTCCTTTTCTTTTTTTCTTTTTTTTTTTTTCTGTATAGCATATTTTCATACCCAAAAATAGCCCATATTTTTCTCAAAGTTTGGTTAAATTTTGCAGTTAGCTTCCTGCTGTAAATTTGGATCCTCAGAAAAACATCAGGTTGATTTTTAAAACATGATATACATTTTTCTATAGCTATAAAAACAAAAATGTTATTTTGTTGCCCTGCAAGAGTTATTGTTAGGTTCTCATTCTCTCCTCTAGCAGAAGCAAGGCAGAGCTGCCAGACCTGCAGAATGGCACCTGAAAAGCTGAGTTGAGTACCTGTGTGCACCTACAGGGTGGTAAACAGACCTTAAACCAACACTGTTCCCAAAGGCTCTGTTGGTGAAGGGGTTTGGATAGATGGACCTGCTGCTGGGAAGTTACTGTGGGACAGGCTGCATAGATCCAAATCCAAGGGTTTCTCCTGAGTGAGATTTGATGAAAATGAGTCACTCAGCTGGGCTGGTGGTCTTGTCCAATGAGCTCTTTGGTGTTTTCATGCTGCTGAGCTGCTGGTGTTTAAAGTGGAGATTCAGAGGCACCCACTGAGGCAGGGCAGGTGTTCCATTCCTGTTCAGTGTTTATACAGCAATCTAGCTTTGCATCATCATACTGGATATGTTAATATTTTCTTTCCCTTTTTTTTCCTAGACCATTATGTGAGACCAAAGTGCCTACTTCTATATGTAGGAGATACTTCGGCTTTATGCAAGAGGCCTCAAGTATATGATCTGATTTTTTTTTTGTTCTATCTCCTTCATTATTTTTTTCCTATAAAGACAAAATGTGTATTACAAAAGAACTCTTTTAATTCAGTTGCAAAAGAAAAAAATAAGGAACAAGAAAAATATATTTAAAAGCCGTTCAAGTCAATTCTGTTACAACAGGATTGGCTGCTGCTAGGGATGCGCTGTGACTGAAGAGAGTTGTGCCTGTAGCCTCACTGGAAACCTCAGCTGCTGCTCACTGTTCTGATAAAATTTGTCATCCTCCTCACAAGCAATGCTTGTCTGGTCTTGGTGATGGTCTCTCCACGTGTTTTGGTCTAGGCAGGTAGTGCAACGTTTCTCCAGCAGGATCCATAGGTTCCTCTGGGTGGTCCAGCACAGCCTTTTCTCACCAGCCCTCTCTCCTATAACTTCTGTCACCTCATCACGCCTGGCTCTGCCCTCCCCAGACAGGGCTGGAGCAGTGGGGCTTTGCTGCAGCTCACCCCTTTCCCATCTCGCCTCTCCAGTAATTACCCTGGAGTTAGACATAATGTGCTTGTCCCACAAAATAGGAATGCCCAGTGCAAAAGAGAGGCTGAGCCTGGAGCGCCTCGCGGGATTGCTGGGGGCAGGATTTCAGCTCCAGCATCAAGGGAGCACCGCAGGAGTGGAGTCTGCCACAGTACGGCTGCGGCACAGCAGATTCAGCAGGTCTCCAAAGGAAAAGTCTGTTTTATCTAGTGTTGAGCTGTAAGTGTGGAGCATCACGGCTGAGAGGGGAGGGGTTAGAAAATAAACTTGTTTTCACATTTGTATGCCTATATATATATATGTATAGATATGTTTAGATATACACACAGAGGTATAAACATGTATGTGTGTCTCTCCTATATATACGCTTACATATGCACACACCAGCCACTCACTCCAGAATATTGCTTTTGGAGAGAAGGGTCATGTCCATTTTTGGAAGTGTTGAAATTCAACTGGCAAAAAGCATCAAGTCATTAGGCCATGTGAGAAGCACAGACTTGTGCTTTTTCAGGCAGAAAGTAATACTCCTGGAAATAGATTTTCTTTTAAAACTGGCCTTAATACTTCAAGAGGCTTTGCTGACTGAATTTTCAGCAGAGGTGACCAGCTTGGTGTTTTGGAAATAAGTAATGTTTTGTTGTTGCTTACAGAATGTAAATGCTGAAAAACTCACAGAGTCTCCTTCGTGCAGTTTTTTCCTGCTGTTTAGCATCATGCCAATCACACTGGGTTTATTCCGTCAGCACTTGCAATGTTAATAAAGTATCCCCATGACAATTGTTCCACCAATTAAACTGTCTCTGCATGTTTTAGTGTAGTTTGCAGGTGGCATAAGGTAAACACAAGATAGCAAACAATCCTTGACTGAAAGTCGAGTTATGACTCATAGAGTTAGAGCAGCGAAAAATTGAAAAATCACAAAACCTCCTGTGTCTAAAAGCCCATGAATATTTTACTTCTTTCCCCCTTAGCTCCTCTGAAAAATAAGCTTCCACAGCAGCAAAGCCAGGTGATCAGCAAGGGCTGTACCCACCTCTAACCATACCTGAAGGATAAGCTATGAATCCCTGAAGCTGAAATATAAAAAAGACAAAAAAAGGCAAGTTGTCTTGCAGGAGCTTGGCACTAGGAGCTATAATGTGTTGTGTCTGACGACCTAGGCGTATTTTAGGACAGTGCTGCCCATTGAAATGGAAATGTGGTTTTCAGGCTGCTTGAGCAGACAGAGTGCATCATAGTCAGAGGTTGAAGTAGGCTAATGAAGTACCCTGTCTTTGAAGTCAGATTGCGTAATACGGACCCTAGAGAGACGCTTACATTTCTTTTTTTCCTTGCATTGATCAAGACTAAAATACTTCTGCAATTAGCTTCGGAAGGGCCTAATGGAATTGGTGGCTGGACTACGGTAATTCCAATGTTGTGCTGTGCAAACAAATGCTTCGTTAATGAATACTCAAAAGATTAACCTGAACTGCCTACATGCATTATTAATGCTTTTAACCTCCTGCCTTCCCCCAGTGGTTATGGATAATGCAGAGTAGTTTGGGGGGGGGCGGGGGGAGGGGGAAACCTCAAAATTCACTAATGGCAATTAGGCTATGTGATAGTTGGGAAAAGGGTGTACAGCAATTCTGAAAGCATGCCATTAATCTCTGACCTGATGGGCAGGGCGGGATGCTCAAGATCACTGGAGACGGAAAACTTTCCACAGACGGAATGGGTGGAATGGGGGATGTGATCGAATTTGGAGAAAGAAGAGTGACAAGGCACATGACAAAAGCCTTCTTTCCCTCCCCTGGTACAACTCCAGAGCCGAAGAACTGACACCATTTATTTAACCAGGCTCTCTTTTCATCTTCTTATTTTTCTTATGGCTGTGAGTCAGTCTGAGATTGATTTATCAGTGCTGTTAATCTGCTCTCAAAAGGCTGTCAGTCTCACTCCCAGAAGCCAAGCTCTCCCATTAAAAAGCGGACCTATTTAAACGTTCTTAAGATACCGTAATGATTGAATGTCAGCAGGGGAGAGGCAGCAGTGACAGCTCTGAAATGTTTATTGTCCCAGGCCGGGCTTGGAGGGGAGTGCGCCGCTGCAGCCCGGAGCGCTGCGCTTGACAGGGAATGAGAGGCTGAGGGACGGGCGCTGCCAAGCTGGGAAGATCGGCTCCGCTCTTGTGATTTAGAGGGTTAATGCTCTGCAGCCCCTGCTGACCTCACACTGCTCAAAACGGGAGGAGGTGTCAGGGGTCCGCATGTTAATAGCAATAGCTCACGGATTACAGTGGCTTAAAAGGCACTTAAAACATTTTTGGTGGCTTAGGAATTATTTTGCCAGGCATATTCGTATGAAAGCAGATGCTTTCCATAGAGAGATTTAAATTTCCGTTCTGCTGTCACACCACACAGTAGCTGTCAGGAAAGAATTAATTGAGGGAAAGTATTTAAAGTGATGATTCTTAAAGGAAGGTAAAGAGATGTTCCCGATACCTCCTCAGGCTGCGGATGTGTCCCTGGCCGAGCACAGGCACTGCAGCAGGGGGAGTACAAAGGCTCGCAGGGACCTGAAAATCTCCGGTTCTAATAATGGGAATATAGCTGTCATAAACACACTTTCAATGTTCTGTGCCAATTTTCTCATCCTTAAGAGATGTAGAAGAGTGCAACTATTTTTAAATTTAAGTTTCTCTCCCCCTCCAATTTCTCTTTGGGCCATCAATGGCTTGAAGAATTAAACCATCATTCTTCACAAGAAAAAATACCTCACTTGTACAGAATGGGTCTGGTTTTGCTCTGGGGTATGATGTTAGCACCTTTCTTCTTCTAAAACTATTCGCAGATGGATGAACTTTCTCATTCAACTAAATCATGTTGGTTCTTTCCCATTTGTCTTTTAAACAGAGCAGCAGGGACCAGTGACTAAAAAAAGCCCCTGAGGTAAATCATAGGTTCTCAGACTCTTTAGATGCATCTTGTGGGGGGATAGTCTTTCTGCTTTTTTATGGAGCAGGCCAGAGGATCCTGACTCCAAAGATGTTTTCTCCAAGCATCTGTATCTTGAACTGGTGTCCTTCTCTCTAATTGATCTTGCTTTTCAGGAGTGTCAGATTGTTAAAGTACACATTTTATTAAGAGTAGTCTGAAGGCCAGCTTTTGTCAAAACCCAGCTGGCTGGTTGATCTTTTAGTCTAAGAAAATAGAGAGGGTTCATAACTGGGCTTTTACAGATCCAAGATGTCAACTTTCCTATATTAGACCACAATATCAGTCTTAGAGCTGATAAATGTTATTGCATTCCTTTCCAATATGTAATGTTATTAAAAATAGGTTAGTCACAAGGGCTCCTTATCAAAGACCCTTGTTTCCCTAGAAACAGTGACCAGCATTAACCTTTCTAAAAGTGGCCCCTGCAAGAGACAAATGTCTTTGGTTATCCCTGTTATAAATTTAATTTAGGGAAAATGAGCTGCAATTTCTGTTTCATATTAAGAGAAAGCAAATAAACTCCAGAAAGGCAGGATTAATGTACAGTATCCATTCACATCAGGCTAGCAAGGAAAATAAATTATTCATGTTTGAACCAGAGTTAGCTGTGTCCCTTTCTAAGCAATACAAGCATTGAAATTGCTTTAGAATCAGCTACAGAAACAGTTGTTTGCAACCCCAAAAAAGAAAAGGGAGGCGTGGGAGCAAGATTGTAGTGTTCATGCAGGACTGATGAAAGCTGAATATTTGCAGACCAGAAAAGATGTAAGTGATAACAGCATATTTGTAAGAAGATGGCTTCTAAGCAACGTAGGTGGTAAATGGGAATATTGTGTTTAGAAGTAAAGCTCCTGGCAGTGTGAGAGAGGAGAAAGAGGGAGAGAGTATCAGCATGTTATATCCTCATGGCTTGAAATAATCATATTCTGTCTTCACAACAAATTAACAATGTCCATAAATGTTGGCAATGCTTGGGATTTACCTTGTTTCAAACTATGTAACCAGGAGCATCTGTTTGCCTTTACACAACCACTCACCGTTCACCTGAGCAGCAGCCAAAATCACCACCTCTCTTTTCTTTTTTGCCAGATATAAAGCAAAATACGGTGATTTAGATCTGACACTGACACACATCTGTGATGCAGGGCACCAAACACCTCTTAAGTAGCAGGCTGGGCAGCGATTCTGGAGTGAGTGTGACAGCCAGGCAAACTCTAGAATGTGACGCAAGCTGCTCATGGTCAGCTCAAGCACAGGTTCCTTTCACAGACGAATCCAGACCAGGATGGAAAGCTTCATCCCTAACTCTAGCAAGCACTCTCTTCTCCAGTCTGTCTGGAGGTGAGCATGTCTCTAGCACAACAGTGGTGATTCTCTGCCTCTTGCATTCCCCAAATGCTAAAAATACCAAGTTACTAAAGCGCTCAGAGCTCCTCAGAGCTACCACATCAGTCTCCTGCCTTTGAGCCTATCAGTTCCAGAAATTCCTGTTTCTTACAAACCAACTTTGTCTGTACAACCTGTCCCTGTCCAGTCATCAGCATAACAGCTTTAAAAATAGCAGACTCAGTATGCAGACATTTTCCTTCTTGCCTGGTCACAAACCAAGCCACTTGTTCCTGTGGGTATCTAGGAATTCAATGAGGTTGTGGATAAGCTCCCTCCTTGCTTCCTTGGAATTGAGTTTTGTAAAGCACTAATATATTGTCTTCCCTTGTGGCCAACAAGCGTTATCCACAGTATTTATTTTCTTTTCTGCTCTTATATTCCATTAATGCTAGAACCAAAGGAAACCAATATATCTACCTATGCTGGTAAAAGCAAATCAGTCTGGAGTGTCAGTTGTTTTATTATGTATAGGTTGCAATGAAATGAGACCTGAGTTACTCATGGTGCTTGCTCCACAGGAAAAACAAGGCCAGACCTTGCCTAAATCAGGACTCATAAATTAGTTTCCTGAAGCAAAGGACTCACTAAAATTGATGCCTACTTTGTTCTCTATCTGTGATTCACTTTCCGGGCAGAATCAATACATTTTTAGATTTCTTCCCCATCTTGCCTTGTTCACCAACTGGGGAACACCTGTGTATCCCAATCCTGAGCCCTTAATCTTGGCTTTAAAACTCCTGGGGCCCAAAAAGGGATTTAAAGCCCTTGGCTGGGATGTAAGAACCCACATCCTAGCCTGGTTGCTTGAAGGGAATTTGGCTCATGTAATCAAATTCTCTTAATAATCACTTATCCCTGATACAAAAAGATTTGATTTTCATATTCCAGAGGAGTTATGTCTGAATAGTCTTAATTTACACACATACACCCACCCCTGCAAGCCCATGGTAATTAAGTTCTGAAGCACCTGGTAAAGCAACACTTGCCCTAGTGAAAGCACAGAAGCAGGAAAAGCTTCTTCCATGAAGTCATGGAGCAAGAATGGTGTGGTGAGGGGTGGCCGAGAGTGCCACTCCCCACTGACATTCCTGCCCCCCTTGGTCGAGGCATGGCCACACGTGTCCCCTCCTCGGGCATTGTCTCCTCAGCTGGGATCTGGCGCACAAATATAGGCATGGGGGAAAGCTGCTGTTGCCTTTAAACTGTTATCAGCTGTGACCTTGAGATAGGGGCATATAAAGTGTGGACCAGGCAGAGTCGTGACACTTTCTGTGTGCTCTCCAGGGTGAGTACCAACCTCTCTCACTTTTAAGTGTGGGTGCTGTGCTCTAACACTGTACCGTGGGTTTGATATGATTGAGGTTTTCATGTGGCTTAAAGTTTTATAGCAGTATCAGTAAACATCTAGCCTGTGGTAGTCACTGTAGGATGCTGCTTGAATACTGGAATGGCAAGTACATGTTTCTTCTCTAACATCAGTGCATTCATTTAACCAGCTGGAATAACCACTTAGGGATGTGTCAGGTCCCCTGTAATTATTCATCTGAGTGAAATGATTAGCCAGTGCCTGCAAGTCACCTTTTCTGCCTTCTCTATCATCTGCAAGAGATGATGGCTTATGCAATTTGCAAGTTTAAGCAGCTTGTTGGTCCGAGGTGTTCTTTAATCCAGCCTCAGCCACAGCTCTTGGAGCATTACTGGGCTGCCTGTCCAGGCCAGACAGTGCTGCTGCCGTCGCTATTGCCTTATCCCTGCCTGCCCTTAGTGCTACAGCCACTTCCAACAGCCCCAGCAAAGACAGACAAGGTCCCTTCTTCCCAAGACTGAGTGCACCATCAAACTGTTGGTGGTCCTGGCCACACCACTTCGCTTTGTGTAACAGTATCACTTTTATATGGAGAGCAGGCCTTGTCAAGGATCTCCCACAGCTGATGTACCAGGGCTGACTCCCTTTGTTGTTAACTACAAGAGGTTGAAAGGGAACACCTTTAGCTTTAGCCTTGTCTGTCCTGACTATTCTGCATTTTAAAAATAATCCTGCGTCCATAACAAAACAAAATTTCCCACTTCTTGTATCTGCCAACGGCTTTGCCTCACTGAACTCTCTGCACCCTCAAGGTGTGTACTGCCTGGGCTCCAGCCTCTGCCATGACTCCAAACACCCAGGCTGCTGAAGGAAAAGGGCTTCTCTCCCAGCTGCCAGAATGCTGCTTTACACTATGACATCCTTGCCCTAGTGATCCACCCTGAATATGAGGGGGGAAAAGGAGGAGATAAGAAGGTGATAGCTGAGGAACTGTGCCTAGGAGGTCTGCAAATGGAGCCAGGCTGCACAAAAGTGGTTCAGAGCACTGTAGGGTATTCTATTGTGAGAATCTGCCCTTAGTCCCAGAGATTAACACTGGAGTGGCCCCTGTGGCATTTGCACGTTTAATGTGAAATGACACTTACGTGCTCTAACGCTGTTCTCTTTAAATGTATGAAGCGATGTAATTTCATTGCTCCACTAGAGCTGAGACACACTTAGAGAGAGAGAGGGGCTCTGCCACTGAGTTGTGTCTCCAGCTGGGAATTTTGGTCAGTTCAGATGATGTTAAAATAATTGGCGATACTTGTGCTTATGTAGGTGCTTGATCTTTAAAAAGATTAAGGTTTAAAAAAATATTTTTAAATCTAGAAAAAAATTAAGATTAGTTCTGAGAAAGAAAATTTTTTCTCTACAGCAACAAGACAGAAGGTTTCAAGCTTTCACTGCAGCAGCGGGAGAGGGCTGGATGTAACACTTTGGCAACCCTGCTGTCCTAGGGCTTTACGTTCCCTAGGAGGAACATGCTGGAAAAAGAAGCTGCCTTGGTTGATGAAGAGTTTTTATCTCTACCAGCATTTTGTTAGAAATAAATTGAATTAACTTTTGAAAGACTACAGTGTCTGTCTTGATAAGGGTCTTGAAAATTTATCCAGATGCTCTGGATATTGCACAGTAAATACAATAAGGGAAGAGATTAACCTGAGGGTCACTTATACAGCTTTAAATAGTAATCAAATTATGTCCTGACTTTAAAGAAAAAAATACCTGAAATTCTAAAATTGTGTGTGTACACCTTGTAGCAGTGAAACTTCTTTCAGGCATTCTCTGGACACAGTAGTTTATATGTGTATGTGAGTATTTATGTCTGTGTGTGTAATAAAACCCCAAAACTAAACAAAAAACCCCAACCAACATATCTGTTTGATCATTTTAGAGAGTACAAAAGAATCAAATTAATTACTTGGCAGTACAAACACAGCAAATTAGTCTCACTGAGATCCATGTCCCCTGCCCTCTCTTTCATGAGAAAAGACCCCTAAACACTGTGCCCTTGTCATTTGAGAAAACAAGTGTAGATACTAACCTGGACTAATAAACTCAAAGCAATCTGAAAACATGTGAAGCCCTTGCACCAATTCTGCACATACACTGGTCCTTGGCCATGCCCTGCTGCAGGGGGACGCCCAGCCTGGGGAATTCGGGGGGACCAGCAACCTGGGGAGCTGCACCAGCACAGGGCCTCACAGAGCCATGTTAGTCCTGTTTTTATTGACCTGTCAGTTCCTGAACCAGAGAGGGATGCTGCAGGAAGCAGAGCTGTTTCCAGCTTCAGTGCTGACTTTCTGCAGTGAGAGTGTGGGCATACTCCCTGCAGCGTTGCAGCAGGGAAGTCTTGCTCCTTGTTTCTCAGAAAATGCCTGCCTGAGATGGTGCTTGAACTGGCTGAGTGGCACAGCCCCGAGGAGACCGGCAGGAGAGCATACCTTTGCTCCAGGCAATTTTGAAAGGGGCCAGAAGAGACCTCTGCTAAGTGGTTTTTAAAATCACAGCTTCAAGTGGTCCCTCCTGCTCTTAAGCACCATTTTCGCCACAAAGAAGAGACAAAATCCTCCTGTGGAGAAAACTATGACCCATATTGAGGTTTAGAACTCTTCAAGACCTGGCTGACTTTTAATAAACTGAGCCAAGGAAGGGTTTAACTAAAGGTACAGTATAGTCCCAAACCTGTGTTAGGCATTTGTGTTTAACATTAATCATCCCTTTGATCAGCCACCTGCTGTGTTACTCTGAGCATTTTATATTGCCTGATTGTTCACAAAACAGACAATTGTTTGAGTTTTTCTCCCCCTCTTTCTTTGGCAGACTGGGTGCCTTTCTTTTTCCTGTGTAAGCTGTGCCACCTTGAACCCTTGCCAAGATGATGGTCGATATGACAGAGTTTGGAGAGGCTGCTCCCTACCTCCGGAAGAGTGAGAAGGAGCTGATGAAGGCTCAGACCGTGGCCTTTGATGGTGAGTTGCAGTACCCTTTGTGCTGCCAGGGGCTGGTTCAGAGGGATAAGGGTTCCATACAAATGTAGTCAAAGAAATGCAGAGCAAAGCAGGATGCAAAGCCTCCATTGTCACTGCTGTGCTGCTGCTGTTGGAGGTAGCTGGTTCAACCAAGTTTGGGCTCCTTAGTTCTGCAAAGCTATTAAAAACTCCCAGATAGCAAAAAATAAAAATAATCTATGGCAAGTAAGTGTTTATCTAGATCTAGAAACAAGGTGTATTGGTACTGCTCTGCTAAGAGGGGGATCATCTCTCTGTCAGTTTTAGAGAAAAACAACAGACATTGATGTTTCTGTAATGAGAGATTCTGTGGCCTGACTAGATGTCTTATTTGCTTTGAAGCCTGCATGATAATGTGATGTTAGCATGTAGTTCCTCATAATTTATTTTTAATTAAATGGGTTTCTATGAGCCCTGAGGTTTAGTAGTAAGTGTAAATACATCAATAAGTGCAGTCTTTCATTAGTCACAACTGTTGCTGTAACTAAAGACCTAAAGTCTCGTGCAGCTGCTCCAAACTCTAAAAAGGCACATGCATAACTCGATACGAGTTATTAATATAGCTGTTTTTCAACACAAATCTCAGAAGAATGTGAAGGAATAAGGTTGAATCTGATGGCTGGCAGTCACATAATGTGGGCTGGATTCCTTAAGCAGTCTGAAATTCTCTGTGTGACTTTTTAGCAAATGCCTTAATTTGGTCTTGGATCTCAGTTCCTCCATCTGCACACTGGTGATAATGATTATGGATTTCCCATGGAGGCTGAGGCTTAGCCAGCATTTGTGAAATATTTTGACACCTTGTGCTGGAAGGATCTAGAGGAAGCCGAGCAGTAGGTTCAAAGGAAGACAACATTTGGGAGCCCTATACCTTCTGCTTCATCAGGCAGCTTCCCAGCACTGCCAATCTGCTGCAATCCCAGAGGTTATGTGTCACTTCTGCAGAAAAAGTAATCCAGCAATCTCATTTACCTAGGCATAGTGTTACCGTTTGATGCAAGGCTGTGAACCCTCAGTCTTCTTAATTCCACAGGGAAGAAGAAATGTTGGGTTCCTGATGAAAAGAAAGCTTACGTTGAAGCTGAAATTACAGAAACCAGCGAAGGCAAAGTGACCGTGCAGACAACGGATGGAAGGGTACAAACCTGGTTTTGTCTGATCTGTGACTAACGAGGCCCGAGCTGCAAGCTACAGAATTGTCCTGGTTTCAGCTCAGTTGCCTGTTTCATGAGATGGGCTGTGAATGGGAAGCCTCAGTAACTGATGCCAGCTCAGGATAGGATAACACACAAAAAACACCAAGGGAGAACCAGCAGTGCAGCGATGGGTGGGTGAGCATCAGCCACCATGAAGTCGGGGATGGGCTGTGACTGGAGGTTTGCAACCAGCCGGTTCTGCTTTGTCCCCAGAGCTAAAAACCCATGCTCTACCCAAATTTCATGGCTTCATCTACAGCCATACCATCGTGCTTCTTACTTTTATCATCTCAGCCTTTCCCCATTCTTCTGATACCTGTGCAAACACATGGTATTGCGCACATAGGCAGGGATTGACCTGGAGAGCTTCCCTCTCTGGGGGAAAAATATGTTTTCTCCTATCAGGTGTATGAAGCAACAGAAAATCCCAGTGTCTTCCAGAGACGCTGTATTTGTTTGTTTTTGTAGACCATGACTATAAAAGAAGACGATGTGCAGACCATGAACCCTCCCAAATTCGACATGATCGAGGACATGTCTATGCTGACCCATCTGAACGAGGCGTCCGTGTTGTACAACCTGAGAAAGCGCTACAGCAACTGGATGATCTACGTAAGGGCCACTGCAGGGCTGGATTTAGCAACCTGCATTTCAAGTGCTGACATCGTGTTTGAATGCGTTGTGTTCTTCATGTTCATTTTACAACTCTGATAAGTCACAAAAGTAAGGGTCTTGCTCATCCCCTCAAGAAAGATGCTGCTTGGAGCTGGCTGAATAGAGATAGACAAAACTGAATGAATAAGGTGGTACCTGGCTCCTTGGTTTTGCTTGCTTGCCTAGGAAAGGGGTGGTGGGGGACATTTTACTTCAGTCAAGGTGCTGGGGAGACCCAGTTTATTTTTCATCTTCTGAAACTAATCCATGTCAACACCAGCCACAGGGATTTCTTTGTTAGGAAACAATGCCTCAAGCCTAGAGTTCTTTACATACACAAGTTCTTTAAACTAGGAGCCTTAGTTCAGTAGTTATATTCCCCTCATTTTCAGTGCTAACATCTGTCTTGTTTCACTCTGGCTTTTTCCCTTGTTCTGTATCTTCCCCATGACAACGTGAGTTTCTGTCAACACCAGAACACACATTAGTAGCATCTAATTTTATGGGGCTGGAATTATGCTCTCAGTTAGCTGCATTCAGTTGTGTTTGAAATCAGTCAAAGGAATCCATTGATTTTCCAGCCAATCCCTGCTCTGGTTTTTGGTGTTCATCAGAAGCACAAATCCAACATTACCCATTTAAATTCTGATTGTCAAACATTTTCTGTGTTTCTCTAATAACCCCTGTAGGGACATGTAGGGCCTAAAGCATATCTTTGTTTGCAAATCAGTGTAGGTAGAAAATTAAACTGGCACCTTGCCTTAATCCGTTACTGGTAGGGGTTTATTTTTTTCCTTTCTAGAAAACAGGACCAAGGATTCATGCCAAGGCCATTCAGATGCACGTTCTAATGCTGTTTTTAGGGGAAGGGACCTGAATTTCACTGGAAACTTTAATTGAGCTCATTAATCTATGTGCATATAGTGATTGTACCCATATGATAACTGGGTTTCTTTGAAGATTTTGCCCCAAGCTGGGCTAAGTACTTGAAAAGTTACCAGCTGACACCAATTCCTTGGGGTTACAACTCAAAGTTCACTCTTCCACAGAGCAACCAGCCCTAGTGAACTGATATATATCGTCCAAAGAGAACCAACCTGGCATCTCCAAAAGCTGAAAAAAGTTCCACAGCTTTGGTGTATAATACTCTGAAGTGGTTTTCTCTTTGAACACCCACCAGAAATTGTCTTGAGGTTCTTGCATAAAATTAATAATGGAAGATTGTTTCTCTTCATAAAAATGGAGTTAAAACAGGGAAACTGTAACTTTCCATTGCAATGTCTGTTTTCAAGAGGAAACAACTCCTAGGGAGTAGTGAGGCACAGACACAAGTCTATTTGCTGCTCCTTTGTTTTACTGAAGGGGATGTTTCCATTTCTGGTTGACACCTCGAAACCATTTTTTCCATTTTGTAAAGCGTTCAGTATCTGTAGTTTTGGTGTGAATTGCAATTAGGAAGTCACTTAGCAGACCAGTAACTTCCAAAATCCAGGAAGCCTGAAATTCAAGTCAGAGTTCAAACCCCGATCAGAAGTTAGCAATGCCACATCCTGCTTGGTTAGCCAAAACTTTGCCTTATCACTTCAGTGAGTGTTTCTCCCCGGTTTTGTGTAACTCTGTAGACATATTCCGGTTTATTCTGTGTGACCATAAATCCCTACAAGTGGTTGCCAGTCTACAAGCCGGAGGTTGTTGCTGCATACAAAGGCAAGCGGCGCTCGGAGGCCCCTCCCCACATCTTCTCCATTGCTGACAACGCGTACCACGACATGCTGCGGAGTAAGTGCCCCTGCCTGCCCCCACACTGCCTTGCACCCCTATGAGCTGATGCCACTGTGCTGCAGGGAAGTGTGTGAGAGCTTTTGCAGCGTGAAACAAACATGAAAATAGTCCACAAGCAACAGGGGCTTGGCAGTCTGTGCTGATTTTATATATATATGTGTGTGTGTCTCTGTACTTGTTTTGGTTTTAAATTGCCCTGTGTGTTCCTGTGGTACTTCTGGTAACTGTCTGTCAGGTGCACAGATTTAGCTGTTTGATCCCAGTGAGTGCATCAGTTCACAATAGAAATGGGGCCATGTCCCAGAGGTCTGTAAGTGCTCTCCCAAACTCAAAAATAAGCCTACAGTCAGTTTATGCTCCGTGTCGTGACGCTGATGAGAGTCGTGCCTTCAAAGGCCAGTGAAGGCCAGCTCTGTGGAGTGCCATGAGCACATTGCTAGCAGTGTCGCAGCAGCTGCCATGGGTCCGGGTGCCAACCCTGTGGCAGCGAACTCTGGATTTCCCTGGGAAATTCCTCGCCCTGACCGTCGAGTTAACTGGGAAAGAAAGAGCTAATCAACAGAGGGCAGCAGCGATGTGCTTACACCAGGTCCTGCGAGGCAGCAGGATAAATCCGAAAGAGACTTGGCCAGAACACATCCCGCTGCCCTTTGGTTTTACTGAAATGGAAAGTGCTTCGGCTGTGAGGGGACAAAAAGCACCGGGCAGAGGGAATGTGTGCGTGTCTGCAAAAAGATGCACTTTTATCAGATAAGGCTGCTCAATATGTAGCCTGACATGATTGGAATTATAAGAAGCAAAGAGGAATTTAGGCTCAATGACTTGGGAAGCTGCCATGATTTAGCGTTCGCTGGACTTGGTTAATAATATATTAGGGTTGCAGAGTGTTCTAATAAATGATTGTTTCTGATCAGGCAATTAAGCATGGACAATAGGCTGCTTTATTCCAGCAGCATGGCCAACTGAAGAGGAGTATGCATGCATTTTAAGGAACAGCCTGTGGAAAAAGAGCAAAATTACTTGGGTTGGTCTAGCATTGCAGGAGCAGAAAGGTCAGACGTGAGCAAAGACAGACTCAGGAGTAGGAGAATAAATGTTTTGGGAACAGGAAATTACTTTCTTTATTATAGTTTCCCAGACACAGATGAATGTGTACAACTGACAGGTATTTAATACCAATTTGGGCAAAACACAACAGAAGGGTTCAGGGCAGGGCTGGAACTTGCACTTCTGGCAATCATTCTAAATCTTTCTGTCTTTGCTTCATGTGATTCTCTCCTGTCCTTGCATGACTGATTCCGGTTCTCATTTGCAATTATAATAAGTGATTTGTACACCCTACTAAGTTTGTCTCTCTTTTTTTTCTCCCCTCCACAGATCGGGAGAATCAGTCCATGCTGATCACGTAAGTGCTTCTTTTCTGACTGATTTGAGACTCTGTTGCTGTGAAAAACTTTGAAGAAGAAAACCATAATAAAATGCAAGTTGACTCTCAAAATCTCAGTTAAAGTTCCTGGAACTTGATTCAAGCTGAGTAACTGTCAATTTGTCCATCTGATGGTTAACTTGACCTCCATGAGAAAGAAATAGCTAAAGGTTTGATGGAGCTTGGCCCATTTGTGATCCCCATCTGGTGAAGATTCCATGTAGGCATGAAAACCACTCAGCAGGCAATTAAAACAGCTCCTTGCAGGATTAACATTTCTGTGGCTGTCCTCTTTGGACACAGAGGACTCCTTCTGTTCAGTGCAATTACTCTTGCTGAAAGTTATATTTCAGAGTGTTGTGTAGATGCATCTAAAGAGAGGGAGATGACCAAGGCAGAAAAGAGGAGGTGTGACATTTACTGGCAAGCATGAGAGATAGAGACTTGGGTGTCTCTACAAAGTTACCTGTATTCCCGGATAATGCTGGCAAATTACTGCAGCTTTTCTCTACTTTTTCTAGCTCATTAACTGTATATAGGTATACCCCAGATAGTCAGTCTGGATGTTTGTAATAAAACTTCATGCCCCTAAAAGAAGCTCAGTGTAGCGTGGGTTTGTATGGGACTTCTGAGCTCAGCTATGTGAAGAACGAGTTACTGCTATCATAGGACTTCACCTCTTTATTCAGTCAACTTGATGTCATTTCCACAGATATGGCTAGGCAACAGGCTGCAGATACCAGTCAGTGAGTCTGAGAACAGTCTTGGTGGGAGGAGCTGGCTGGACAGGGATTAAAAGGATGAGTTGCAGCTGTTTGAGCAATGTTTTTGTTTTCTTGCCCCTTCCTCCAGCGGAGAATCCGGTGCTGGCAAGACTGTCAACACAAAACGAGTCATCCAATACTTTGCCACGGTGGCAGCCCTGGGTGAAACTGGTAAAAAAAATGTAAGTCTGCTGGTGACTGACTCATTTCAGACTCACAAGATCCCTCTCTTGTGTACAACTAACCTCACGAGTCTGCAGTACTGAGAGCACACTGTTCTGAGGGCAGAAAGGCAATGCACACGTGAAATTGCCATGCTCCAGATGGAGCAGAAACACCACTTTTGGTTCTGGACAGATGCTTGTTGCTGCCACTTTTTTCTTTTTTCCTCCCCCGAGGAGTTTCAGCTTTTATGTGTGCTAAATATCCTTCTGATTGTGTTAAAGATGGTCAAAATATGGGGAGACTGTAAAGAATAAGAAATTTTTTTTCAAATGGTAAATAGTCTTCAGAGAGACTAGGATTATAACTTCTGATCAAAATGTCTGTTTTGCTGAAAGCTTTTTTGTCCACAAAAAATGGATTGTTTTGACAAAAGATTTTTTTTTCATTCAGCTTTTCTGTATTTCTGTTTGGATAAGTGCTGTTCTGCTTATAAGTGCTCTCTAAGGTTACCGTGAACACTGTATTCATGCTGCTTTTTATCTTGTGTTGCTATGACTTTATATGCTACGAGCTTCATTGCACTTGAAGGGTTCAGTGCCCTTTTGTAATGAATTAACTTATTCCTATAACTGAATTTATAAGGCCAAAATTTCAGCCATGCTTCAAGTCTGTGCACAGAACTCACATCATCAAAATCTAATATCCATTCTTCTGAGGCCTGCAAGGCTTTGTTAACAAATGGTTGAGTGGTCCAGAGCCAGCTTCCTTTATGCAATGAGGCTGGTGCTCACCGTGGTGTCTAAAACCATGCAGCAATGCTGCTCCTACCCCTATCTTGTTGTTTTAACTTCTGCTGCAGAAATCTACCTAGTTTTTCTCTGGAGAGGTCCCAGATGAACCTAAACACCAACTAAGTGAACAGAGAAAAGACTGCTGCCAGGTGGAAAGAATAAAAGAGTGTAAATGCAAACAGACAAGTTCTAGGCAAAAATATCACGCTGCACTTGAACTTTTAGATTGTTTGGGGGGTAAAAATGTGATGATAATGAAAATGAAATGCAACCTGAGCTGATAAACTACATGAAACATCTTCCAGCTGTAATATCTGGTTTTGCACCATGGTGATGTATAGTGAATGCAAAGTAACAGCCACACATGCTTTTTGAAGGCTTCAAAAAGCACTGCTGGTGTGCTGGTGCTCACGAGACAGCTAACCTTGCAAATTGCTATCTTTTGTATTGTTCTTTATGTTAGTATTCACATTCTCTCTCTTTTTTCTCTCCATTGTGTTCCTATTTTGTCAACAGCCAGCTACCAAAACTGGGGTAAGTTATCAGCTTTGCTATTTTATATTTTTTTCTCACGAAACTGGTGTTGGGCTCTGTCAGATGTGTCACGAGCCTGAGCATTTCCTCTGTGCGGTTCCCGGGTGAATGATGAATGATCCCCGGGAGAAAAAGTCATTCACTTCCCAAATTGAACTCTGTGAGAGCAACAGTTTAAGTTTTTCTCATCTCCAAAAATCCCAAATGCTACAAGCTCCGAGTGCTTTTAAATCAAATGCGTTCTAGTGCTTGTCACTGTCTCCAGTAGCCCCTCTCCTACACACGTTCCTCATTGTTCGGATGTCCCCACATGCTCCCCAGTACACCCGGTGGTTTCTTTCTCATGCAGATGGCACAAGATATAAATCTACAAAGCCAAACAGTAGGGAGCAGCAGAATGTTCGAGGCCTTTTAAGCCCTCATAATTGACTGATGGTCGCGCTGTTCTGCCATTCACACTGTGCCGCCCCTGGGGTGAAGCTAAATAAATCACTTTGCTACAGAGGCTCCGCTCTGTAAGAGAATGCGTGGCTGAGTTAGAGCTGACAGCTAAGTCTGTGGCCTCTAGGTTTCTCAATAGTATTTCAACCTTGATTTCTAGGGAACCTTGGAGGATCAAATCATTCAAGCAAACCCAGCCCTAGAAGCTTTTGGAAATGCCAAAACCCTGAGAAACGACAATTCCTCACGTTTTGTAAGTCTGCAGCACAAGCTAGTGATGTCTTATTCAGCAATGGCCAGTTAATAACACCTATGTCATAATCCCTTCATAGATTGCACTTTGCCCACTAAAATTATTGCATTTCCACAGAGTGGAAGAGTAACATAGTAGGATCTAACAAAAAAAAACCCTACTGAAATGATTAAAAACAAACAGAAACAAAGAAAGATCAAGTTTGAATAATTGTTTAAACTGTTTAAAATGAACAGAAGACAAGCAAAGCCCGGTTTTAGGAAGCCCTTTGAACAGCAATGGTAGATCTTCCCCGGAACTGCCTCTACATTATTTTCCTACCCTTTTTTCCACTAGCCTGTTGTTCCCCCTTCCTACATTAGCTGTACTTTGCCACTGAGTTTCAGAAACACGCCGCAGTCCCGGTTCCCTCCCACATCCTCCACGTGCAGACCCGCCCTGCAGCAGTACGCCTTCCCTTGAGCCATGACATTTACCTTTTTGGCTCAGTGAGCTGTCCCTGGTTGTCTATCCGTGCTGCCATCACCTTGGGGCTCTCCTCCTCTCCATTAGGTCTGCCGGAAAGCAATCCTCCTGGGAGCTCTGCCTCTGCCACATTCAGCTGGCATTGTCTCAGCGCCCTGAAAGGAATGGCATGAGGATGACAAGCCTGAATTTGGAGCCCATGCTTCCCTAACAAATCCTGTTAAAAATTAACTTGGAAGGGGTAGAGAGGATCAGAGGTTGCAAGCATCTGTAAAGCTACACCATTGTATAAGAAGCTTGTCAGCTGGAATGGAAATTAATTATTTTTAAAAGTTCATGTGTTTGAATATGAGAAACTAAATGAGAACTACTAAATTTTTATGAATTGCGAGGGATGAGTATGTAAATTTAATGGGCAGAGCTGTGTAAAATCACAGCACTCTTCTGACATAAGTAGTTGCATGTAAGTTAGGGCTGCAAATGAAGAGAAGCCAAAAACAGGAGCCTGTGTGTCTTAAGCCCAGGCTTATTGCTCTGAGTCCTGCATTACAGTAAACCTGCCTCATGCAATGGGAAGCTGTGTGCTTTGCCATATCTTAGCCTGGCAGATAAGTACACTGTTATCCTTTCTCCACAAGCAGATTACATAGCTCTATGTACAGATTTAGGCTTGGAAGACAGTAATATCATTGTTTGATATTTTTCATTGAAAATATGCCTATGCAAAGCCAAGGAGTGGGCATAAACTGATTCTTTGGGCCAAATGATTGCCTTCAAGCAGCATCCTTTATTTCCTTCTGTGTATACTATATGCACTAATTAGAATATTCTTCTGTGTGAATTAGGGTAAATTCATCCGAATCCATTTTGGAACTACAGGCAAGCTGTCATCTGCTGATATTGAGATCTGTAAGCAGCAAATTCTCTCCTTTTAAAAAATACAATTGCTCATCTGAAAGCTGTGAGAGCCTTTCTCACTGAATTTTCCTTTGTGTGACTAGATTTATTGGAGAAATCCCGAGTGATTTTCCAGCAACCTGGTGAAAGAGACTATCACATCTTCTACCAAATCCTATCAGGAAAGAAACCAGAGTTACTAGGTAAGCATTATGTGAATCCACAGCTTTTAAGAACCTAAAACTGAACAGACAGTGGATAAGAAGGCGTTGGAGGGCAAACCCATGCTTTCACTTGATGAAACTGAACTTCCACTGTCAAATACAATCTTTTAGAGATGCTGTTCCAGTGTCAGCAGCAGAGAACATTTTTCTCATATTAGAGATTAATCTAATGGGAGTAAAGCTCAGGCAGGACTTTTAAAACATAACACTATAAAGGCAAAAAGTGTCACACTGCATTTGTGTAATCCAAGGTCTCAAAACATCTGGAAAATGCTATGCCTCCAAAAGCATTTGTGGTGATAAAACTTTAATTATCCAGATTTTCACATACAAGAAGATTTGCTTATAGGTCCATGAAGAAAAGCTAGTTTCCTCTTTCTGCCTCAAGCGACAAAACTGGCATCCCAGCAAGCTGTGTAGCAGGAGACAATATTCAAAGCTGCCTGCTGCTGATTATGTGGCGATTACCCCTTTCAAGCTTCCCCTGGCTCAGTGTGGTCCCACAGACCCACTGGAGAAGGGCAGAGAGGGGCCGAGATCTCCCTGCTCCCATCTCCTAATGCTTTGAATAAAACCTTCACTAGTTATTTAAGCGATGTGGTTTGCTGACTTCAATTTGTGCTCTGAAGGAACACATTTTGTAAAATACATTGGAGAGTCACTTTATTGCTCTTCTAAACTCCCACTAAGCCGCAGCAATCATAATCTCTTTTGAAGTCTTATTATCCTGACAGTGCTTGGTCAAGTCCCTAACACTCTAAGCTTTACGTGGCCTAATTAATGGCAATTACTGGAAAGATTTCAAGGAAGCTTTGCACTGAGATTTCTGTGAGAATCCCTGTGCTGGGAAAATGCTTTATTTCTCATAAACTCTCTGTATGTTCCACAACAGCATACACCTTTCTGGCCAGCAGGAGCATGTCTGCAGACTCTTGAAGAGGCTGAAACCAACAGGGACTTGTGTTTTGTAGACAAGAAGTGCATGTGCTTGTATACTTTTCTTTTTTTCTCTACATATGGACAAGTGTAAATATCAATAAGTGTGGATGAGCATAACTATAGATAGTGACAGAGTAAGACTTACAGAGAATAAGATTTCATGTAAACATATATTGATAGGCATATATTTACATACATACATATTTAGACATGTAGGGATGTGTGTCTGCATATAAAAGATTGAAATCTAGACCAAACCTCAGTGTGGTGAATGTGGGTGAAGCTTTCAGTTGATTTAAGGAAGCAGGACTCTGCCTGTACTTTTGCAGCCAGCTAGCTTTGTAGAAAATAACTCTGCATTTTTGGGTTTTGATATGAAAGAAAGATGAGAGATGGAGTAAGCCACATTCTGACTTTTGTTTATCAAAAGCCAAGTGTCTTCTGCAAAGGGTGCTGGAAGTCACAATTCTGTGAGTCTGTTATAAAAAAGGAGAGCCTTGCCCATACTCCCGGTCTTGGATCATCCTAAACTCTTTTTCTCCTCACTATTTAGATGGGCTTTTTATCCCTAAAGGCATGCAAGGCAGAAAGTAGGACTATACAGGAAAGTTTGAACTCCATATAATGCAGTACATGCTTAATTGATGTGTATGCAGAATAGATGTTAATATGCAATATTTACATATTCTTTTTATTCACACTTTCTCTACATCTTCAGACTAACATAGTAGAATAAGAGAGTTGGTTGTCCTGCAGTTATTAAAATAAAAACAACAAAACAACTCAGTAGTGCAGAGACAAATGTAGGTTACAGTTGATTTTTCCATCTCCCTTTTTGAGGATAACCTGAACGGATGGCAGTGTTGACCTTGGCAATTCTTTTACAGATATGCTACTGATCTCTACCAATCCATATGACTACCACTTCTGCTCACAAGGAGTAGTTACAGTGGACAATTTGGATGATGGAGAAGAATTGTTGGCAACAGATGTAAGTCTGTATGGATTTGACTTCGGGTTTCCTGGATTAGGGGAGGGAGCCACTGGGAGGAGCCCAACTTCTGTCACTGAAACTATTGGACTAAAGCAAAAGCACAAATGAGTCTTAACTGCATTCAGACTGAAGGCCTGGTACATCACTACACTTTTGAACCTGGCCTTGCTCCATGTAATGTCCATCTTTTATAATTTTATATATAAAATGCTAGATGAAGAGAGCTCTTCCCTGGTTCCCCTGCCACTGCTGGGTCTTCAGGATGTTCCAGTGGCTGCTTTGGGTGATAACACCCCTTGGCAGGATAATAATATCTGCCATGCAAAGGTAGGTTGTGGGGCTGCAAAACACTGCTGCTTTTGAGCAGGGAAGTGACAAAATATCTGTGTTTCCTTTCCACAGCAAGCCATGGACATCTTGGGATTTGTGCCTGATGAGAAGTCTGGTTCCTACAAGCTCACAGGTGCCATCATGCACTTTGGGAATATGAAATTCAAGCAAAGACCCAGAGAAGAGCAGGCAGAGGCTGATGGCACTGAAAGTAAGAATAACATCTAAAATAACTCCTCAGCTTCAAAAGTCTGGCATGTACCAGGCACTGCGCTGAGGAAGCAGCAGCCTATTTGCTTTGTTCTTGCACACTGTAGCTCCTGATCAGCCAAGAGTGCTGTATTTGTAGCAGGCTGGTTCAGTGGTGGATAACCTTACTCAGCAGGAGATGAACAGACACAGTCAGACTAACAGGATCAAATTCCATTTTTGAGACCATTTGCACAAAATGGTTGTGAAATGTTGCTGCCTTGACTTTCTCTTTCATGACTTCAGGTCTTGCTTCTTTACTTTCTCTTGCACCTGAAACTGTCTATAACCAGTGTGGAAATATGTTCTTTTCCCTAAACCTGAAGAGTTTCTGAAGTAATATTCTTGCAGCAGCTGGGATATAAAGTATTTAGATGGCCTACCATAAGGGACAGTACAGGCATACCTAACACAAATCATTAAAAACCAAGGTTTTTATCCAATTTGTCTTTGGAAGTGGATATATTTAGTATTTTTTTTAGCTGGGCCTGTTTCCATGTAGAAGTTTAAAGCCAATTGCAACCTTGTTTCTCGTGACCAGGTGCTGACAAAGCTGCCTACCTGATGGGAATCAACTCCTCTGATTTGATTAAGGGTTTATTGCACCCTAGAGTGAAAGTTGGCAACGAGTATGTGACCAAAGGTCAAAGTGTTGAACAGGTAAGGAGATGCTTTCAGGATATTTGGATCCCTGTCCTGCAAGCCTTGAGGATTTGTCTGTAACATCTTAGAGACAGACAGCTGCTAGAAATACTAACATGAGCCTCTAGTACCTGTTCTCATTTTATATCCCCAAACTTGGGGGAATACACAGTGAAATCAAAGGAAACTGGTGAAGAGACTGACAAAGGAATGTTGGCCAGCACTGCTTTTGATAGAATTGTTTTTCTGATGTGTTAGTAGTAGCCACGCCAGGAGACCAGGTGCAGTAAAACTACATGGGGATTGATAGCTAATTCTGGATGAGAATAGCTACCTAGAAGAGTTGAGCCATGGATTATTTATTCACTCATCACTCATTCATTATTCATATAATTTTAATCTCTGTGTGACCTCAATCAGCTAAAGGCAATATCCACTTAAAATTATCTCTTAATTTAGGGGGGAAAAAGTCCTTGGGTTGCTACGCTACAGCTGTAGCAATCTTGTAGAAGATGCTGCGGCGTTTTGGTTACAATAAAAGTTGCTGTTTGAAGACAGCCTGTTGTACAGGCTCAGAAACTAGAAAACTGCTACAGAGAGGTCTATCCTAATGGTGTATACATGCAAAGGCTAAAGAAGAGACTTTAGACAGACCATTCCTATTGTCTGCTCATGCTGTAGCATCCCTCCAAAATTAGAAGCAAATGTCAATGAACAACTTGGGCATATTCTGGCAGTAGCTCTGGACATCATAGCTGCCATCTGGCCTGTGAGCTTTCTGATACCTTACTTCCACAGAAATACAATGGATTAAATCATTTGGAATTTGCTGCCCAGCTGTTTCCCAAGATGTACTTTGACAGCACTTTACGTACACATTAGTAGACATCCATATAGATAGCAGTGATTTGAAGAAAATTCAGCAGAGATGAGAGGAGAAGTTGTGTGTTGTATTAACTATGCCTCGGTAATATACAAACTACTGTGAAATTTAATTTAAACTGTAAGCAGATGTTGAAACAGGCTAGTGCACCAAAATCTTTGTGTTCCACAGTGAATTTTTTTTCACATAGTGGTATTCTGAACCATGTATTTTAGGTTCTGTATGCTGTTGGGGCCTTGTCTAAGGCAGTGTACGATCGAATGTTCAAGTGGCTGGTGGTTCGTATCAACAAGACCTTGGACACTAAGCTGCCAAGACAGTTCTTCATTGGAGTCCTGGATATTGCTGGGTTTGAAATCTTTGATGTGAGTAACAATGTGTGAGGACAGGGTGGAAGGACATAAAAGATGCCAAGAGATAGCTCTTGGATGGGTGTTTCCCTTTCTAAGTGAACAGAATGCAAAGTACTGAGAAAGACATAAGGCAAACAGTGTATATGACTTTACGTGGGTTTTTTTCCATGAACAGATATAAAAATCACTTGGCTGGACATGCCAATAGTTCCTGAGAACAACATCTCATATGCTTTGGGCTGTAAACAATTTCCTTCTTGCTGTTCCACCAAGTCAACTGCAATGCAAATGCTCCTTTTTTATCTCTTTCTGCAGTTTAACAGCTTTGAGCAGCTGTGCATCAATTACACTAATGAGAAACTGCAACAGTTTTTCAATCATCATATGTTTGTCCTGGAGCAAGAAGAGTATAAGAAGGAAGGCATTGAATGGGTATTCATTGACTTTGGCATGGACCTACAGGCCTGCATTGATCTAATTGAGAAGGTATGAAGGTGCTAAGCAGTACTTACTAAACTGGTTTTATTCATGATGCTCCCTTGAATGTGTCCTCACGGCCCAGTGAACAGAGTAGGATAAACAACATGACAAGTTTCTTGCCTTTCTACCTGCAATACAGAATCAAAGGAAAATCAGTATTTGTGGCTACTCAGCTTTACCTTTGTAATTCTGCCTCACAGAGACAACAGCAGCCAACAAGTTGTAACTGGTAATTTGTATGGCTGTATCATCTTCCCTGGCTTGCATTTTTATCTTCCTCTGTCCCTGCTGTTCCTCCATTTAGTCTGTACCACATAGGCTTGACATCGAGCTCGTCAGCTTTTCAGGGCAAATGCAATGTTTCAGTCTCCTGCCCTGTACGTCTCCCACGAGGCTTCTGTTTCTCACATTACATGCTGATGTGCAAAGTCCTTTGTGCTCTTGAAATGGAAAGAAACCTCTCACAACTTCCACAGCATGGGATATGCCTTTCCTTTTTCCTTCTTTGTGAGTATAATGTGGTCCTGGTGGGGACAGGTGTCCCTTGCTGTATAACCTCTCTTTGTATCTCTCTTTCTGCCATGTTTTATAACACAGCACAGATCTGTGAGGAAACACAAAATTTTGCATCTTGCAGTAGCAGGAAATTTGGAATAGCAGAAGTAGAAGAGCTGATTATTAAGTGGTCTTCTATTTGATCACTTTCTTGTCCAAGAGCAGGATGTCTGTGCATGATCCTAATCCCTCAAAACCAATCTGCCCAGTGCTAGGAAGTTTGTTCATCTCTTTCTGAGACATGAATAATAAAATGCTAGTTGGTCCAGCTGCCCTGAAAGATAAATCAAACCCTTTCTGGAAGTCATCATAAAGCCTTCTAAGGCAGAAGTGACATGCTGAATAGTCAAAGGGGTGGTTACTATTTTAACAGAATAGTCAAAGACTTCCTCCTCAGGTTGATAAGAAGTTTTGCAGGCTTAAAATTCCATCAGATAAAACTTACAGGCCACATAGCCACAGAAAGCAGGTGGCCTAAACATTTTCCAACAAAGATGCTGTTTAAATCCACAGCCACTGGGAATCCTGTCTATCCTTGAAGAGGAGTGCATGTTCCCAAAGGCTACAGATATGACATTCAAATCCAAACTCTACGACAACCATCTTGGCAAGTCACCCAACTTACAGAAGCCCAGGCCTGATAAGAAAAGGAAATACGAAGCTCACTTTGAACTCCTTCATTATGCTGGTGCAGTAAGTTCCTCTGCTGGCAGGCAGACTTTGTATCAGAGGTCTTCCAGGTGGGGTTTGGCTGTAGCACAAAACAAGGGAGGGTGGAAGGATGAAGAGGGGAAGGAAGGAACAGTGAGGACTAAAAGCAAATATCTACTCTCTGCACAAGTGTTGCAGCAGAGTAAGATGCCTCCAGACTCCAGGACATCTGTTCCTTAGATGCACAAATAGAATGAAATGAAGTGAGGAGGGCTAATAGTACTTTTACTGGAAACATGCCTTGTTTTGCCTTGATCACCTTTCCTAGAATAAGATGAAGACTAGTAATGAAACAGCAGCAGCAGCAACTAACTTTTCACCTTGGTTTCCTGGAAAAATGAACTTACTTCTGCATAACTCAAGGGATGGTTAAAAAAAAATGACATTGCTTTTTACTCATTTTAGGACTAGTGTGTCAGAGCAAAAGAAAG
This sequence comes from Pomatostomus ruficeps, assembly GCA_013400735.1. Classification (NCBI taxonomy): domain Eukaryota; kingdom Metazoa; phylum Chordata; class Aves; order Passeriformes; family Timaliidae; genus Pomatostomus; species Pomatostomus ruficeps. The sequence continues at coordinate 85,741 of VYZT01038334.1, read as the reverse complement.
TGTGGTTACCTCTGATGTGGTGGTTCAGTTTACAGGTTCATTGGTGATGAGGTGAATGAGAACATAATCCAGTACTATGATACCTGAGCCAAAACTTGTCCAGTTTTGAAGTTCTGTTTTCAGACGAGATAGGCAGAAAGAATTTGAGAGGGTCACAGGAATTTTTTAATCAAACTACAATTGATAAGAAGCCTCAGCATAGCAGAGCAGGAATTTACCTGATGCTGTTAATTTCAAATTATAATTGAGCATTAAGCTAATTTTGTATTTATTAAAAGAAATAATGCTGATCTTGATACTTATCTGTAGTTGTTAATGTATTCAACAAAGAAAATTAGAACTTATATTCCCTTGTGGTACTGATAATGAAACATATTTTCCCACTAAACAGAGCTGTGGAAAAGTCCTGGAATTTGTAATCATTAAGATTCTGTTAGAAAACCCTAATTATTCCCATGTAGCATGCTGTTTTGAAGTTAAATTATTACTTGTGTGACTTATACTTCAGCACTTTTTAATAGGGTTCCTGGGACACCAATGCCACGTGGTATCTTCAAAGATAAGCATATGGACTCCATGAGAAGATGTAGAAACCAGATAGTTTGGAAAGCATGTGTGGGATTCACATGCTAATTATTAGGAAGAGAGGTTTGGGAATTAGGAAGCAGAGAACTGGAGAAGTGATGAAAACCAGGGCAGCTGGTACTCTCTGAACACAGCTCTTCACAAAAAGTCATTGGCTTCAAGCCGAACTGCAAAGAACTCCTGGCTTCTCTGAAGGGGAACATTTGCAACCTCTGGTTTGTTTTCAATGCCTTGCTGTAGGTTCCCTACAACATCATTGGGTGGCTTGAGAAGAACAAGGACCCGCTTAATGAAACTGTAGTAGGCATTTTCCAGAAATCATCCAACAAACTCCTGGCAAGCTTGTTTGAAAGCTACGTTGGCGCAGACAGCGGTAAGCAGAACCAACCCACAGAGGCTTTCTTTGGATTTTGGGATGTGTGCTTGGGAATGAATTTCAGGAACTAAGCAATTCTCTCAATTGCAATTGCCTCAATGCTAGATGAGGCAGTGACTAATTATTTAGATGTGCACAGCATCTGTAAGAGTTTGCCAGTTATAGGAAGGAGAGCATTAACTCAGCTAGTTTGAATGTATAGTACCTCTGAGCAGCTGTGGCAAGGAAAGCCGTGTTGTGAACAATCCAGTGGGAGCTTGAGCATGAAAGAGTTCAGACATGCAGCCAAGTGCTGCACAAAAGATTGTGCACGCAAATGCCAATAAAAAAGAAGAGCTCTTGTTTTTCATGCTGTAGTACTCCTTGCTAGCCACCCTGAAATAAACAAGAAATACTAGGTTTAAGAGAGAGTTTTGGAATATTTTATTGGATTAGTGGCAAGTACACACTGAAGGTACTGGAACATCATTCCACATTGGCCACAGTAGAAGGCTTTACCAATATGTCTTCCTTTTTGCTTGCTGCTGTTTTTTATTGTACAATGTAATAATGTATACCTGAGGACCTATTTAATGTCTATCCTTTACACAGAGCTCTTTTATTTGTGAGAAGACAAGTAGCAAACATCCAGAAAATTGATCTTAAGTAAATAACTGGTATTCATTACAAAGATGCAGCTCTTATGTCCTGAAGTTGCAATCACAGAGCCTGTTTATTAGCAACCTCATTTCAAGAGATGCGCTTGTCATGAATCACATGACACTTTCCTAGGAAGCAAGCAGGCTGAAGACTTCGTAATGGAAATGAGATGAAGCAGAATGTAAATAACAAACACCCTGCCACCAGCAAATCCTTGCCAGTTACTAACTGCCTATTTGCCTGTGGATATTCCTGTCTGTCAGAATACTACCTTGCTTTTCTTTGGTGTCAGGAGAAAGGAACACCTTGTCTAGATTATCCTTTTCCAGTCTCAGCAGTGTCACCTTCTGAAGGGGGAAAGGCTATGGATAATTGCATCATTGCACTCTTCACTTCTCCTTTCATGTTGACTGTTGTTGACAGGTGACACAATGACAACCTCCTGGGAATGATCTAATGGCCCACTGCTTAGAAAGCTGCAGCAACTGCTGTATGTTTTTGGGTCATGTCTGGAGCTTGTGAAACTTTGTAAAGGTCTTGTCAGAAACTAGCATTCCTTCGGAGGATCTGAGTGATTTTGACTTTGAAGCTTTAAGCAAAATTCAGGGGATGCAAAGCTACTATATCTAAAATTACAAATATTTATTTCCCTCTATTCTATACAAATCTTACTTGCACAAGTTCAGTGCCTGCATAGCAGAGAATCAGTTTCTATACAGTACAATGTGCAGTATAAATTTTCTGTAAGCTGTATTTTTCTTTAAGTTTTTCTACATCATCTCACCCTATGGGGCTTTTAATGAACTAGAAATTACTTTTGTTAAAAGTTATTTTTCTGCCTTATTCATATTTATGGGCTTTTCTGCATAACAAGCGAAGCAGTATTGATCTGAAATGCAAATGCAATCCAGAAAGCATACAGTGGTCTTTGACAAAATTCCTAACGATGGACAGAGAGCTGCAAATGTGTGATGTGTCACACATGATATTCAGAATGTCTTGTATAAAATTTGAGCAATCAGAGCCTTTTAGTCAAAGAGAGCAGCACTATTAAAATGGTCTATTTTCCACACTGCCTGCACCCCTTACTGAGATATAGATTGGTTTATGCTTGTTTCTTCCACCTTAGGTGACCAGGGTGGAGAAAAGAAACGCAAGAAAGGTGCTTCTTTCCAAACAGTGTCCTCCTTGCACAAGGTTTGTTACCTCCCCACACTTGGCAGTTTGAGTTAAGACAGTGTGTTGACAAAGAATGTTAAGGATTGTAACGGACAAGAAAACATTGAAATCCAACATTGAAATTTGACTCGTGGACAAGGTTATTTACCTTGGCTAAGAAAATACACTGCTATTAAAACTGCATGTCAGGGGCTGCTCCATTTCATCATCTTAGAGCAGTCAGGAAATTGTTCTTTTTACTATGTTTGAGAAAGTATCACAAAATGGTGCCAACAATTATCACTTATTTTGTGGCTTACAGCTTCATTCTTGTCTTTGGAACTGATTACAAGTAATTTGCTAGTCCCTATCTGATTACTGTGTGTAATTGGATTCTAGGGTTAGAGCAGCCATGGAAAGCAAAAGTTGTTGAATGAAGTGGCATAAAGCCTCTTGTTTCCTCAGTTATTCCCTTCTACTGGGACTGGCATGTGCTCCTGGTGGAAGCTGTCACTGGGATCATGCCTGAGGAAAAATGGGGCTATTTTCCATTTTTTTACCATTACTACCATTTCTATGGCTAACATTGAGGAAGCTATAATGTAGGCAAACCTCAGGTTGGGAAGGATGTAGTTACCCACTAGTCATGTCCCTTTATCTTGTTTGGAGATACTCCCCATGAAGGGAAATCACAGGAAATGGAGACCTGTATCTTACCAGCTGAAGAGGTATAAATGTGGCTGAAGGAGCACTCAGACAATAATTAATAAGCCACAGATAGAAGCCCACTTTCCAGCACACAAGCAGCTGTTAGTACCCAGCTCAGGCTGTTTGTTGTCCTGACTGATGTATGAGAAATTTGCAGTTTGTGCAGTTGTGCTGAAGACATCTCATTCCCCCTCCCATGGTCTCCATTTTCTACTTACTGGACAAAACACTTTCCCCAGAGCCTGGTGATCACTGAATGGTTGGCTTCTTCCGAGCTAGCTTGCTGTCTGCCTGGGACATGTCTGATTAAGACCAATAAAGGGAAAATGTTTGGCCAGGAGACAAAACTCCAGCCTTTATGAGTAACAGGTGGGAAAGGTGAGCTCTCCCCACTGAGCAGGGAAGTGACTAGGCAAAGATGCAGTTGGCTTTATAGAAAAGCTTCACAGGATGATACTGAATCTTGCTTGCTGTTCACCTTGGGTTTTCACATTTCTGGGGTTGTAAGTAAAACATGTGTCTTCTTTGCTAAAACTGATGTGGAATCCTATGATAATATTAAACCATGCTTTGATTTATTTGAACACATTTCTCTCTAACAATTTTGGTAAGCTTGTAGGAGAATTTTTAGAAAGATGAGCTTCTTAAATTTAACAGCCAACAAACCAAAGAAATAGTGGTTGGAATTCCACTAAACTGCTAAAGCTGATCATGCTTTTAATGTGTCTGTTCTAGGAAAACTTAAATAAGCTGATGACTAACCTAAAATCTACAGCCCCTCACTTCGTACGATGCATTATCCCCAATGAATCAAAAACTCCAGGTATGAAAAAGACAATAGTCTTAAAATTTTAGAATATTTAACTCTGTCATTCTATTACTTAATTCTGAGTCACCAGATTGTACTTAAATACTGTCTGTGCTTTTTACCTTATCCAATCGTGTTGCTCTTTCAGGAGATGACACCTCACATTTTCCAGTTTCCTCGGGGAAATGAAGATGAAGCCTGGTGGAGAAACTCCATTTAATTTAGCCTTGTTTTCCCCCTGCAGGTGAAATGGATGCATTCCTTGTCTTGCATCAGCTCCGCTGTAACGGTGTCCTGGAAGGCATCCGCATCTGCCGTAAGGGTTTCCCAAACAGGGTGCTTTATGCTGATTTCAAACAAAGGTAAGGCAGAGCTATGGTGTCTCCTGTTCCATTCCAGTTCACCTTCCATTCAGGTTTACCTTCCATTCCGTTTGCCTGGCATGGAAGGCAGAATTCTGCTCTTCCTTGTGTCTGTGTAGATACAAAGCAGGACATTGCCCTGGGTGTTTTGGTTTGGGTTTTTTTTTTTTAAGTTTTGGGGGAAGAGGGAAAAAAACCAAAGCAGAATCTAGGCCAATTTTACACATTGCTTATCTGTTATTAACAGGTACCGCATCCTGAATCCAGGAGCAATCCCAGAGGACAAGTTTGTGGATAGCAGAAAAGCTGCTGAAAAACTGATGGCATCTTTAGATGTTGACCATAACCAATATCGTTTTGGACACACCAAGGTAAACAAAGAGACTATCATAGCTTATGTAAAGAGAAAAGTGACAGATCTGCTATTTAATTGGCAGAATCGGACACTGCAATTTCTGGTGGTGGTGTTTAATGGAGATTTAATAATACAACAAACTAGCAAAGTAGCAGCAAAGTGACAGTAAGTTTTAAGCTGTGCTAGAGGAAATTTAACTCTCTGACTCAAATTCCCACAAAGCTTTTATTAGAGAAACTCTACAAGCAGACACAGCAGCAGCCGGTGGTCCATGCTCACCAGTAAAACAATAGCTTATTTAGTATAATACAGGTACATTCAAACAGAGATGGACCACAGGATCAACTACAGCTTTTGAAATGAGGCCGTGTGCAATTCTCATATGATCCCATTAGCAGGGATTTCTGGGAGTCAGGAGCTATGGTTCAGCTGACCTACTTGGAACCCTGCCACAGCTGAAAGGTATTGTGGCAATGAAATAATTTGGCCTATTCAAAACTGGGGAGATAAAACCCAGTTTTAAAACAACTCTGAAACTGTACAGTGGAGTTCCTGATGCAAGTAGTATTTGTCCCTCTGTACCCTTCTAGTTTAAAATGTGCCAATAAGAACACCGTTCTGAACTATTTCAGCAAGGTCATTGTAGCTCTGATATAAATCGTTCATTGTGGTGAACTGACATCTGTGCACGTACCAGGTGTTCTTCAAGGCTGGTCTCCTGGGCCATCTAGAAGAAATGAGGGATGAGAGACTCGCGAAAATCTTAACAATGATCCAGGCAAGAGCGCGTGGCAGATTGATGCGGATCGAGTTTCAGAAGATAGTGGAGCGCAGGTATGAAGGCACCCCCTTAAATCTTAGCAGATAATAGTAATTACCATTTAATTATAAGTTGAATAGAGCCATTAATTACAGACCCTAAGGCTATGGATAACCCTAAATTAAAAGCTTTAAGTGGATGTGTGATAAAAATAATAGCAACTCTATGTTAGTTGCCTGCAGCTCTGGTAAAAATGAGATTTGGAAATTTTTTGTGTCTCCAAAAATAAAGAGATCTGGAGGAAGTTTCTTGTATCTCTTGGAAATTATCACAGGTTCCTAATATTACTCAGAACAAACCTATGAAACTGACTGAGAATAAAGAAAAAATCCTCACTTTTTCAATTCAGTCTAAGATTTAGGGAATTTTGTTTGCTTTCTCTTAAACCAGGGACGCCCTTCTTGTAATTCAGTGGAACATCCGTGCTTTTATGGCTGTCAAGAACTGGCCCTGGATGAAGCTGTTCTTTAAGATCAAGCCTCTCCTGAAGACTGCAGAAACTGAAAAGGAGATGGCCAATATGAAGGAAGAATTCTTGAAACTGAAGGAGGCCCTGGAAAAATCCGAAGCCCGGAGAAAGGAACTTGAGGAAAAGCAAGTCTCTTTAGTTCAGGAAAAAAATGATTTGCTTCTCCAGCTCCAAGCTGTGAGTAGACACATAGATTCATATACTTATTAGATGATCTTTGAAACTCAAAGGTTTACAGACCAGAGTGTTAGTGGAATTTAATAAAAATAAGCTGTTGATCTTGTCAGAGTCTTGCCAAAATTCAGAGTGGATAGAAGTTCTCATGTTTTAGCATATAACCAGGTGGGCTAACAATGCAGATCTTGACAGGTTCTGTTCAAGGCAATGTCCATGGCAGTGACACATGCAAGTAGTCTCATATGTGACTAGTCATGCTCACCACTATCTCATCCTGCTCTGTTAATTACTTTTCCTCTGAAATCAAGAGTAGGAAGTGTTCCTTACGTCGCTGTGTAATGTTAGACCAGGGTCCATGACCACTTACAGGATAGGGGACAGGTGAGGGAGAAAAAAGGCCAGGCAGTCATTGCTGTCCTATTCCTTGTGCCACACCAGGAGCAAGACACTCTGGCAGATGCTGAGGAACGTTGCGACCTGTTGATTAAATCCAAGATTCAGCTGGAAGCCAAAGTCAAAGAACTGACAGAGAGGGTTGAGGATGAGGAAGAGATGAATTCTGAGCTGACTTCTAAGAAGAGAAAACTGGAAGATGAGTGCTCTGAGCTCAAGAAGGATATTGATGATCTTGAAATAACACTTGCAAAAGTAGAGAAAGAGAAGCATGCTACTGAAAACAAGGTACATTCAGAACTTCACCATGTATTCAAAAGAGGCTGGGCATGGATTATCTTTATGACAAGTGCTACTGGTCTTCTGATAGTTTTACACTGTTTGTTACGCAGGCCACACTGAAGGGTCAGTCGATACAGTAATTTGGCCTTATGAAGTAAAAATTGTTAACTATGAGCCTAAGTTTCCCTTTTTTTGAAGTAAGTCTTACTGCACTTCAGCAAAAGAATTACACATATTTGGGGCATTTTTAAATAAACTATTTTCTGCTGTAACCATGAATTCCCCCAGGTCTCCTCCTTAAAGCCTGTAAATGTAAAAAGCTCATCTCCTGCTTCTCCCAGAGAGAGTCAGAAGCTGGAGTCCATCACAATGGGAGTGACTCTGAAAAGAACTTAGTATGTTTGAAATAATGTACTACACCCACACCAAAAACTGGCAGACATTAACTCCCTTGATGGCAATTTAACTCAAAAAGCCACGAGGTGCTGGGAGGGGAAAGATCCCTTTCTTTCTCTTGTTCTCCTGCTTAAAAGTTCAGATCAGATAGTCATTTGAGCCATATTATGATAATCCCTTCCTTCAATGTCTTACAAACACATCTTCCTTTTTCACACAGGTGAAAAATCTGACAGAAGAAATGGCAACACTTGATGAGAATATCAGCAAACTTACCAAGGAGAAAAAGTCCTTGCAGGAATCTCATCAGCAGGTTCTAGATGATCTACAAGCAGAAGAGGACAAGGTCAACACACTGAGCAAAGCTAAAGTGAAACTGGAACAGCAAGTGGATGATGTAAGCTGGCTCTGCCTTAATGTTTCACAAGGCTCATTTTACCACCAATTACAGTGGACCTTTCTTGAGACTGAAAGGTTGCAAAGCTTTGAAATGTGTTCCTGTCCTTTTAGAAATGTAGTCCTTGTACTGTCTGTAAAAGGTATAATTACAGGAACACTACAAAAATTTATCTATGTTCAGCCTTTGAAAGGATTGCAATAACAAGGGAAAATCCTCCCAAACTGTGTTTGCAGTGTAACTGGCATGAACTCAAACAGAACTTTGCCACCAAGAGAACTGTAATGCTTGCACAAAAGCATGGACTAATCCTTTTGTTCTATTTCTTTAGCCCATATGCCCACTGGCTGCTAGAAAACAAAAGAAATATAAACTAGGATACTTGTGGTTAAGCGCTTCTGCTTCACAGCTTGCTAGAACCCAGCATAGAACTGGGCACAGCCTACATCTGACTGTTGTAAACCATCTATGTTCAATGTATTTATTAAGTGACTTTGCTCCTAAAGCTCGAGGGATCACTTGAACAAGAGAAGAAAGTGAGGATGGATCTAGAAAGGGCAAAACGCAAACTGGAAGGGGATTTGAAGTTGACCCAAGAGAGTGTCATGGACTTGGAGAATGATAAGCTGCAGATGGAAGAAAAGTTGAAAAAGTAAGAAGTTGATTGTGTTGTACCAAAAAAAGCACCACAGTTACAGTGTCATTTAAGAGCCTTCAGGTGTGTCACCCTGCTCTGATGGTGGCTGAAAAAAAATTCCATTGTTAAAATGTGTAGCCAAGGAGGGAAGGAAAACTACTTTTGTGTACACAATATCTGAAACATTAGAATTCATTAAACTTACCTACATTAAAAAAAAGTAACACAGAAACTTAGTAATGTTTTTCATTGCTTAGAGGAGAAAGCTGAAGGAACTCTAAAGTTTTTCATCCTAACTAGCTGTGGTAGTATTGTTGGGAGACCTGACTCTGTTAAATATGTTTTTTCATTGAGTCTGAAAGGAGTGGTTTTTTTGTATGACACAAAGAACCAGAAATAAAATTGCACAAATGCATGCAAGAGGCTTGACTTGGAAACTGCTGCTCAGAGGAAAATGTGTTTTCATGCAAATTCCAATACACAAGAATTGTTTTCATTTTTAGATACATTAGATGTTTTATTGCACAACTCTTTAAAAATTGCAGAATCCTAACTTGAAGCTTCAAGGCAAATTGTCACAGTAAGATTTTCCTTTCTGTGACAGGAAAGAATTTGAAATGAGCCAGCTGAATTCCAAGATAGAAGATGAACAAGCTATAGTGATGCAGCTGCAGAAGAAGATCAAGGAGCTTCAGGTCAGCTTGCTTTTTTATCATATACCTTAGGACAAGTTTCTCTTTGTGCCTCACTGAAAGACCTTGCAGAAACTTTTTATGGCTAGCTGCAGCTTCTCTTTGAGACACAAAGTGGTACATCTCCATAGCTTCCCTGACTAGAAAAAAAGATCCCTTTTTTCCCTCAGGATGCTGCCTCTATAGTGTTTCCTCCCAACAGCAGGACATATGACCACAGAACAGTAGTGGTTTCAGGCAAGGCAGAAAGGTTCTGGTGTTTTGTTTTAAGCAAATAATACTGTTCCAAACCATGGAGGTGAGGGTAGTTGCTGGAGAGGAATTCAGCAGTGATAAGCATGGATTTGAAATTTAGAGAAAAGGTTAAAACACACAGGAAATTTTCAACAGAAATTAAAAGGCCAAGGAAATTCAGCTCAGTCCAAACAAAATGTCTGGACCCAAAAATAACAGCTCCACTTTTTTTATTAATAAAGAATATTTGTATAACTTGGATGTAAAGTGCAGATTGGTGAAAATAATCTTTTAATAAAAAAGACTGCTCCCAATAAATATTTGTTATCCGTGCAGTTCTACACACTGCTGTATTGAAACCCTGTCTTAACACTCCTAGAAAGAAATTACTTCAGTCACTGAGCTCTTAAAATGAGAATTTGTTGCTGTTACTCCTACATTTGTTGCATGTAACTCCTCACATGTACTTCAGCTGAATGTCAAATACACGAACATAAGGTCAATGCACTGGACCCATATGTCTTGAACTAGAACTTGCAGAGCAACCTACTGCAAGCAAGATGTGACTCATCAGCATTACTCTAGCTCAGGATCTGATTTACTGGCAGAAATGGGCAAGTCCTTTAAGTGCTAAGCTGCTGCCAGTGAGGTAAAATGTGGGCTGGCAGAGGGTTTAACGATTTGTAAGGTGCTTCATGGTCTTCTGTTGGGAATCATCGTAAGAGTGACCCAAAAGTGTTCATGTCTCTCTGGCAGGCCCGTATAGAAGAACTAGAAGAGGAGTTGGAAGCAGAAAGAGCTGCTCGAGCCAAGGTGGAGAAGCAGAGATCGGATTTGGCCCGAGAGCTGGAGGAGTTGAGTGAGCGACTTGAGGAGGCTGGGGGAGCCACAGCTGCCCAGCTGGAGATGAACAAGAAGCGCGAAGCGGAGTTCCTGAAGCTGCGGCGGGACCTGGAGGAGGCCACGCTGCACTACGAGGCCACGGCCGCCACGCTGAGGAAGAAGCACGCGGACAGTGTGGCCGAGATGGGGGAACAGCTGGACAACCTGCAGAGGGTCAAGCAGAAACTGGAGAAGGAGAAAAGCGAGCTGAAGATGGAAGTGGATGATCTGACATCCAACATGGAGCAGATGGTCAAGGGAAAAGTAAGGGTCCTGAGGCTTCCCAAAGTCCCCCAAAGTCATAGGTAGCTAAGGCTGGTCTGAAGGTTTCCCAGGACACCTGGTATGGCTGAAGTGTTTTAGAAGGTGGTGTCTTGCACCATGTCTCCCTTCCCCAGCTGGTGGTACAACCCTTCTTCCCCAGAGATAGGACAGCAGTTAAGATGGCCTGTCTGAAACACACTGCATCCTCAGTCCCAGGCATATGGTTTATCCGTGTATCTCTGGGCACAAAAACATGTCATGTAAATTAGCCTCCTCCAGGCTGGTGACAACTGGAGTGATGCCGTCCAAGGCAGGATATCTCTCACCCTAAGCAGAGTCCTTTCAGATCCTCCCCTTGGCTCACAATTTTGACCCACGTTAGCGTGGAGTGCGAAGCAAAGACTTGCATGATCACACTGTGTTTTCACTTCCTACAGCTGAATTGTGGATTTTGTTTCCTGAGTAGATAATCTCGGTAGTTTCCAGAGCACTCTAAATAGATTTCTTTCACTGCAAGTGAGGAAAAGAAATGTCGGTATTTGCAGAGTTAGAAAGCTGTCATCAAACTCAATTTATGATAAATGGCAATTAAAGCAGAATCAGTAGAGCAATTTTCATTGGAGGTGATTTTCCCATCTAGCAATTATGAGGCAGCTATGCCTGAACTTCATAGGCATATGACTGCTGCTGAAGTTCTTGCAGAGTCTTTTTACACTGGTGCTTACATTCAGAACACAATTCAGGGAAAACAAATGGGTGGTCTGATGGGGAGTCCCATGGCCTGGGATCATAGACATGAGGCTGGTCTTCCCCGCTCTACTGCTGTGATATTTGAGTCTTTGCTATCTGCCATTCCACTGAAAGACAAACACACAGAAAAAAGGATACATTTTGAAGGCTACATCTTCCAAATATCTGCCTGGAGGCTACAACTTTCTTTGTCTTTTCTCCTGATTCCCATTAGGCCAATGCAGAGAAGCTTTGTCGCACTTATGAAGACCATCTGAATGAGACAAAAACAAAACTGGAGGAAATGACTCGCCTCATGAACGACCTCACTACTCAGAAGACAAAACTCCAGAGTGAGAATGGTATGTGCATGTTCAGCCCAGATAGACTGTTTCCCAGGAATTTATCGGGGCACCTCAGCACTGCATCAGTGAGATGTGTTCTGCAATGGCATCTGCTCTGGAGGTGGCAGGGCTGGGATTGCTGAGTGGAGCAGTAGCTTTGTGTCTTTTCACATTTCTATCTTCAATATTCTTATAACCTTGGTGGGGAAACTTTGCCTTGGACTGGCTTTTTAAACAAACCTATACCCACATTTATCAGCATACAGTGATACGGTCTCATGAGCCAAAACAGATGTGCCAGCTTGGAACCCAGGATGTGCCAGGCTGCATAGGGTATCTATTGTTTCAGAAACAAGGATATGCGCATCAAGAAATGCTAGAGGGAAAAAGGAGTTGGGCCTGTGTGAATCCCCTCTTCCTCAGCCTGACCTTGGGCATTGCATCCTAGAATATATTCACATCTGACCAAAAATACCACATATCCTCTAACTTCTTGCTACCTTTCTGGCCAGAGCAGTATTATTTAATTTCTGCATCCTCATCAGAAATCAGTGTTCTGTGTATTTTCAAAGAGGTATTTTTCATTTCCTATTAGTTGTAACTACTGTGTCTCCTATAAGACTGTGGTTTTTACCCTGCAGTGACACACTTCCAGTGCCCAATGAAGTTTTCCTTATGTATTCATATGTTCTGTATGCTGGTTGTTGTGAGGTTCTAAGGGTGCTTTGCAGCCCCCTGAAAAGAAGTCTGTGGCAAAACAATATAAAATAGTGAAAAAAAGTAAAACCAGCTACAATTGCCCATGAAATTAAGCATCAGTCTAGTCTGATCCACAAACTGAAGGAAAATTATTGAATCAAGCTATTGGGAGTATGAAAAAAAAAAAAACCCCAACAAAATTCAGGTCAAAAAATCCACACAAAAATAAGCAAAAAAAAGAAGAAAATCTAAGAAAAACTATCCTGGTGAAGTGTCTGATGGTTAGAGCTTTGGAAGAAGCTTCACAAGAGGTCAATCACAATCACTGTGAGTTCTTTTCCTCAGCAGAATTGAACAGGTGGGACCATGATTTTTGACTGTGACTTTGTCATTTCATCATCTTGCTCTTTTTTTTTGTTTATTTGTCAAATCTTGTGGCAGGTGAGTTTACTAGACAACTTGAAGAGAAGGAGTCACTGATAAGTCAGCTGTCCCGGGGAAAAACATCCTTTACACAACAGATTGAAGAACTTAAGAGACAGTTAGAAGAGGAAACCAAGGTAATGCTTTAACTGTGTCCCATTCCTTGAAATGGAATGGTGAAAAATGTTCAGTTGTAGCTTGGATAAAAGCTGAAATGAGACACAGGACTGACAATGAGTCCTACTAATTGTACTTATAAAAGTTCCTGCCCCTGACTGAGGCAAGTCACAAGAGAAGAGTTTGGGAAAATCATCAGCATACATAAATGCTAAATAAAACTAAACCAGTAGGATAGCCAAAATCTCCGATCTTATATCTTACAAGTTTGGGTGTTTCTCCAAAGTTGTTAAATTATCCTCAGTCTTGATAACTTCCTCCTCATGTCACCAGTTAGGGATGACTTCAAACAATTCTTACCTCTCTTGACCTTGATTGTCAAAGCCAGAGGCAAAAAGGGCAAAAAAAGCTTAAGCCTCTATCTGAATTTCTAGGGGCTGCTTGTTTTGGTTTTGCTGTAGGTAACCTTGCAGTCTTGTGACCTTTCTTTCCCCACAGTCCAAAAATGCCCTGGCTCATGCCCTGCAAGCAGCCAGGCATGACTGCGATCTCTTGCGGGAGCAGTACGAGGAGGAGCAGGAAGCCAAGGCAGAGCTGCAGCGGGCTCTCTCCAAGGGAAATGCAGAAGTGGCACAGTGGAGGACAAAGTATGAGACTGATGCCATTCAGAGAACTGAGGAGCTGGAAGATGCCAAGTGAGTTACATGGGCTTCAGCATGCCCCTGACTGGCAGGACTGTGCTCACTGGGTTTTGTTTTGTGTTAAGGAAATAGGGCAGCCTGGAAAGTCCCTCTGACTCAATGCTGTAATTTGGGGCTGTCCTTCTTCTGTTCTTCATGTTGCTTGGGCAGATCAACATTTCTGCTGAGTGCTTCTCTGTGTAGTAGTGGTTGTGGATACTGGGGTTTGTTTGAGAACTAACAAAATTAGATAGCCCTACTTAGTTATCTCACACTCACTCACTTTGCCCCAGCCCAGTACTCTGTTTTCTTGGTCTTGATTTCCCTCTCCCACTAGGAGATGATGACTACCCGTGGAAAGCAGGGCATAAAGTCATGTTGGCTCACAGAGTACAGCTGCTCCCAGTTACTCAGGTTGCTGGGCAAGGTCTCTGAACGTCTCGAACTTCTGCCTCTGCACATCTCCGATCTGCAGGATCTTACCCTACTTTCAGCATATTTTCTCTATCTAGTATCTCCACGATCCTCTTTCTAGGCTGTCCTTTCTTTCCAGCACCTCTTCTTGCCAGGACTCCCTGTTTTCCCAATCTAAATAGTCTATGAACAAAAGCCCAGGGCATGACAAGCCTCCTAATTGGTGGTTGTCTCATACCTCTTAATTGGAGGAAAACAACACTGTCATTTAGAGAAGCTCTCATAAAAAATTTACAACTAGCCCATACTGGTTACAGCTAGTAAGTAGCTAGCTGGTGCCTGAGGGTTCAAAAGTTCAATTTCAAATATTCACAGACACACATAAAATGATCTGCCACATAGCAGTATTCATAATTCAAGCTAGTTTTTTCCATCCTAGTCCCTTCTCTCTAGAGGCTCAATTTCCCTCTCTGCTCCTTTTCCCCTTGCCCCATCCTCACCCTCCCTGTTTTCTCTTTCAGAACTGATTTATTGAGTCACTGCTTTGGTGTCAATTTTACTGGATAACACAGCAGCAGTGACACTTGGTCATTTCCCTGTGTCTTTCCACCTGGCAGGAAGAAGCTTGCTGCTCGCCTGCAAGAAGCTGAGGAAGCAATTGAGGCAGCCAATGCCAAGTGCTCTTCTCTGGAAAAGACAAAGCACAGGCTGCAGAATGAGCTGGAAGACATGATGATTGACCTGGAGAAGGCCAACTCAGCTGCTGCTGCGCTGGACAAGAAGCAGCGTGGGTTTGACAAGATCATCAATGACTGGAAGCAGAAGTATGAGGAGTCACAGGCTGAGCTGGAGGCTTCCCAGAAGGAGGCCCGTGGCCTCAGTACTGAGCTCTTCAAGCTGAAGAATGCTTATGAGGAGACACTGGACCACCTGGAGACTTTGAAAAGGGAAAACAAGAACCTCCAAGGTAGGCTACATTCAGGTCCTGCAGCCAGTGCAAGAACCACATCAGCAGACGGCTGGAGGGACCCAGATGCCCTGTAGCAGCTGTGGGGAAAGGTGTTTATCTCATCCTGAGATGAGCTTTCCAATGTCATTGGAGACACTGATGGCGCTGATGCTGCCAATCGAGGTTTTGAACACAGAGATTGGTATGGCCAGAGCAGAGAAGGCTTCCCTTTGTCCCCCTGTCAATGAAACTCACTGGCAGAGGAGGTAGTCTCAGGGAGGAACAAGAAAGATGACAGAGGTGCAGTGGTTGAAGCCTAAACAGCAGAGCACCGTGTTCCTAGCCTGCAGAACACAGATAAAAACCAAATCACTATAGTCACTTCAAAAAGCATTCACAAGAAAAGCTCTACCTTCAAGTTGTTCAGGTAAAAACCTGCTGTAAATGAAAGTAAGGCAGGGCTCTTGTACAGACAAGCCCTTGAGGTAGCAGGTTGAAGCATGGGTCCTCTATTCACAGTCCAAGAACTGCAGCATGTTCCAAACACTGTTTGCTAAATCCATCCATCCTCTTCTGTTTCAGAGGAGATTTCTGATCTGACCAATCAGATTAGTGAAGGAAACAAGAGCCTCCATGAAATAGAAAAAATCAAGAAGCAGGTTGAGCAAGAGAAATCAGAAGTTCAGCTGGCTCTGGAAGAAGCAGAGGTAAGGAAAGAAAGCTCAAGGAAAAAGGAAGAGGGTGTCTTTATCAGGGTTTTCCATCCTTTTCATCCTCTGAGGAAAACAGCCAATGTGTTGATTTTTAGCATGTGCAACCTTTCTGCACCCAGCTCCTCCAGCCTTGGTAGCCAGTGTCTTCAAGAGTGACTAGTGACTTTTGGAGACGTCAGCCCTGTGATCATCAGTGAAGGCTTTTTCCAAGGAAGTGCCTTGTAGCTTTTGGGTTTTTGTTAGAATCATGGAATCATCAAGGTTGGAAGAGACCTTTAGGATCATCCAGTCCAACCATCCACCCTGCACTACCCCTGTAACCCTAAAACCACTAAAACACATTGCCCAGTGCCTGATCCAGTTGTTCCTTGAATACCTCAATTTTTGGGGACTGCACCACCTCCATGGACAGCCTACTTCAATGCCTGAACAGTGAAATTTTGTTTTTAATATCTAATCTACATCTCCCCTGTCTCTGCTTTATGCCATTTCCTCTGGTCCTCTCACTGTAGGCAGAGGAGACTGACCCCCACCCCACTACAACCTCCTTCCAGGGAGCTGGAGAGAGTGATGAGGTGCCCCCTGAGGCTCTTCTTCTTGCAACTAAACAAACTCAACTCCCTCAGCTGTTCCTCATAAGACAGATTTTCTAGACTCTTCACTAGCCTTGTTGCCCTTCTCTGGTTGGCTGGTTTGGTGTTTGGGGTTTTCTTCACTTTTAGGAAGCTCAGAAATCTTCTGCCCACTGCTTCAAAATTCAGTTCTTGCTCACTTTGATGTAGAACATCGCAGTCTTTCACAAAATAGAAATGCTGAAAATTGTGGTCTTATAGTCTTTTGTCAGATATTTCTACTGGCCAGTTTCCAACAGCAAATTCACTATTTCCTGCTTATGAGAATAGGAAAACAAACCTCCTGATGACTTTCTCTTTTATAAAGTCTCAGATATTGTGAAACTTCAGCCTGCTTTAAGAAATGCAGTAGTCTCAGAAGACAGATGAAAACAGTCCAGTAGGAATTCAGTAAAGACATTTGTCCTCACTGCATTAATTTCTACAGTAACAAGTATGTGCATACCCAAGAGGGTTGCCTCATCCCAATTTCCAGAAACAAACCAATACAGAACAATCCAACTGAAAATCCTTATTACTCACTTAAAGGGCTCAGCAGACAGATTTTCCTGGAAGTGAAATTTGTTATAAGGCCAAGAAGGGGTGTAGGTTGTGCTGACAGAAGTATCACAGCACGTAGCAAGGGATTTTTAGTGAAGGCTGCATTTCTTTTGAATTGCATCTAAACAGTATCTGCTAAACCAAAGATCTCCCGGTGACAGGAATCTGTTAAATGCTGTGCAACTTCCTTTGTCTGTTACAGGATGCTCTATACATTGCAGGGGTTTCACAGCCAGACAAGCAGGTGTCATGATCAGAGCAGAGGAAAGAGCATGTCTTCCTTCCACAGCTCTGAGATGTGGAGAATGATTATGTACTCTGTCAAAAAACTTCTCTGCTAGGAGGAATACATTGGTTCTTGAGGAATCTAAGAGGCACAGTTTGCCTTCCTGGACTGTGTGGAATGGCTTTCTAAAACTCAGTGGTACTAGGAACTAACAAAAGTAAAGTGATGATTTATTTTACTTGTGAAAAAAATGGGTTAATTTTCTCCCTTTCTTGTGAATTTGGGTGTGTGGCAGTCACTGCTGGTGATAAAGATCTTCCATGTGCCGTTCCTGTTAATATGTTCTGGCTCCTTGTCGTGATGTGTGTATTTGACCTGCTGCATGTTGGCTAGAGATTAACAGGGATTTTGTACAGCTTTGTTTTCACAACCCTCATTCTGTTTCCATCTTCTCTCAAGGGAAGCGTAGCTAAGCGTGTGCAGTTCCACTCTTCAGAAAGCACTTCCAAAAATATGATGTTCAGTTCTGTGCTTTCTTTCCTGTTCAACGAGGGCAGCAAGGAGACAGAATTGACACTGAGCCTCGCTTGTGCAAGAGCTGAAAGTCAGAGGCCTTGTTACTTCTTTATGGGCTGTTGTCTGCTTAGTTCTTCACTTCCATATATGGGAAATGTGAGAATAAAGACATAGGAGCAAATCACCCCTCTTTCACAGGCTTGTCTTCATTTTAAATGGAAAGAACAGACAGAGAATTTTTGCATTTTTTCATACAGAGCTGATGTCTATCATTTCTTTCCTTGAAGTCATCTTGCCTAATAAGGTTAAGTAATTGGAAGGTTTCCAATGTTTTGTGATTTGGAGAGATTTTTGAGAGCGGGGGATGGATGTGTGGACCACTTCACTCTCCCAACAACAATCTTGTTTTAGCTTATCCCTGTCCCTTACAAGCCTGTGAATTCCTGGTGGGTGTCTGTACAGAAGTGTGGAGCAGGGAACATGTGTTGATGTCAAAACCATGCAGGCAGGGCTGAAGGTGTTGGGTGTTGTTTGAGGGGCAGTTTGTGAGCTGTGGACTGTTTGACAATTTGTCCTCTAAGGAGCTTTCTGCTCGGTTTTCCAGCTGTCAGGTTGCATTAGAAGGCAAATAAATGTGTTGTTTTGCCATGTAAGCTGCTCGTGTCCTTGCCTAGAGAGAGAGACAGAAGGAGGAGACAGGAAGGGAAGTGTGAAGGGATCATCTTTGTGCAGCTGTTTGTGGTTGGAAAAAAAAATCAATTCCTGGTTTGCAAGCTCTTGGTATTTTCTATTTCAGGGAGCTTTGGAACATGAAGAAAGTAAGACCCTTCGTTTTCAGCTTGAACTTTCTCAGGTTAAAGCAGAGTTTGAAAGAAAACTGACAGAAAAGGAGGAAGAAATGGAAAATATAAGGTACTGTGCAGGAAGCAGCATGTTTCTTAAGGGAAAAGCCTCAAAAGACTGGAACTATTCTCAAGACCCAAGCCAGTTAAGTGCACCACAAGTAGTTATGCCAGCACAGGCAGATACTGTCCGCACCAGAAACCAAGAAAACTCTGACTACTTGCCAAAAGGTAGCCCTACCACATTTCCCTTGCTCAGTTCACATATTCCTGTCAGATCAGTCTCTGACAGTGCACCATTAAGCCCATCATGTGTAGCACACTGCAGCTGTAACAAAACTGGCTGGCATAATCAATTCACAGCAGACCAGAGGCCACTAATTCTATATGTTGACAGTATGGAGGCAAGTAGGTCTAGAGAGCTGCCTTCTCCTAATCCTGTGCGGGATGGCTGCCTCCCAAGGGGACTCCCAGGCAAAATCAGCAGTAGTGCTCAAAACTCTGTTATCTAAAGGCATTTAGTTAATTTATGGAATTACAGCTACACTGAGTGTGGGAAGATGTGAGGAGCTTGCTGTTATGTGTACACTACTTGGGTAAGCAGGGAGAATTGCAGACATGCAGAAAGTGTGAATGGAACAGGAGAGGAACTTGCAGGTAAGAGGGATAAAAGGGAAAAAATGGAAAGCAATTAGGTGAGAGCAGGATGATGTCTTTTGTCTCTCCCCTCCCAGCCAGCAGAAATGCAAGTCTGAATAGTTATACCCTCAGCAGGAGGCCATACTAGCTTATGTGTCTGTGGAGTTATCCAGAAAACTTTGGCCTTGAATTAGTCAGTGTTGCAATGTTATTAATTCAAGAATCATGTCATTGTTTATTGACAGGCTAAAGGGTAGGGAAGGGGAAGTCCAAGGCCCACTCTGGCCAGCATACCTACAGGGATGGATATGTTAATTGATTCAAAACCAAGAATATTCTGGCCCTTTCATCTTCTGATGCCCTGCAGACATCTAGATTGCAGAGATCTCAGAACAAGTTGAGCTAATCAGTGATTTCTGCTTCAGCTTCATTATGAGTCTTCAGCAGACATTCTGTGTTGCTTTCTGGCAGTCTAGGGCACAGTTCAGTATCTTGCTGAAGCAATAAAACCCTCGATTTTTTTCTTGTTGATTTGGTGATTTCCCAGAACTCCTACACTTCCAGCAAAATTTGGCCAGCAGTGAAATAAATGTTTTCTTGTGTGTCATATTCTGTGCTGTGAGTTACTTTCTGATTGTAAGAGAGCAAAACTTTTGAAGTAGGACTTCTCTGTTACAGAATCAAGAAAATTGAGCTGTTTGTATCTGTTTTGTCTTTAAACTTATATTAAGCTGCCTTTCCCAGGGGGACCAGGCTGTCAGCTGGGTGGGTTTAATCTCTTCTAAATTTAGATGTTTGTAACACAGATTTCTATTAATGACTCATTCCCCTTATAATCATCATAAGAAAAGTTTTTTCAACATCTATTTTAAGACAAAATAAATTGTAGTTTACACTTGTCGTTTACTATAAAGAGCACCTGGAGTAATTAGCTTAGAACGTAGCAGCCTACCTTCAGTTTGATTAATCCACTCCACTAATGCCTTCAGCAAAAGGCTGAAATATAAAATATCCCAGGAAATGATTCAGTAAATATCTTAGTAAGTGACTGTTAGGCAGGAAGTGCTTCTTGTTAGGTTCAAATCTGTACTTGCTTGTGTTTACAAGAGCTGTGAGAGCACTTCTTGCTCCAGTACTGCCAAAGGAAACACAGCAGAAGGATGCTAGAGGTGCTTACAAATCAGGAGTTAGCTGAGGGTGTGAAGCACACCAGCCATTTAGACAGCACTGGAAATTATGTATGCTGTGTATGTGTGCTACCTGTGTCAGTCAGAAATACACTATTTCTGGAAGGGAGGCACTTTCAGAAAACGAAGTACTGCTGCAGGTGCTTCTATGTTTCTGCACAGAGAGGAAGATCATTCCATTCATGTCCTTTTCAGGAGAAACCAGCAACGTGCCATAGATTCCCTGCAGTCCACCCTGGATTCTGAAGCCCGCAGCAGAAACGAGGCTATCCGGATCAAGAAGAAGATGGAAGGGGACCTCAATGAGATGGAAATCCAGCTGAGCCACGCTAACAGGCATGCTGCAGAAGCAACCAAGTCAGCACGTGTCTTGCAGACACAAATAAAGGTACTGGTGGCCCCCAGGCACCCGGTGGTACTCATGGGCTGGGTTTTGTTAGCACAGACCAAACCAGCCGTGGTAATGGGAATTAAGAGGGGAGCTCCTCCCAACAGTGTAAAGGGAAAGCCTTGGGGATCATGTCTGGCATAAGAGAATACTGACGTGGATTTCTTCTCAGACTTGTGTACAAGCTGGTTGAGATCCAGTCATAAAACCCTTGCTGGCTGCAGCCTCTTGCAGGGGCAGAAAGCTACAACACGAAGGACTGAGAACCTGTGATTTTTTTTTGTGAGCTTACAAGGCTTTTTTGGTTGTCTGGAGTACAGGGAATGTGTGTATATTCAGCTTTGTTGTTTGTGTCAACATTTGTAATAGCTTAAAAAAAAAAAAAGAGAAGTGTTTCTTGGCAAGGCACCTCTTCTGTCATCTCCTCTCCCAAAACTGCCAGCTCTGAGATATTTGAGCACACAGGTTTTTTTCCTCCGTTGCAGCACGTACCTCAAAAACTATTCAGCTTACAGTTTGGAAATAAAATAAAAACATAATAAGTTTAAAAAGCACTGAAATTCTTGAGGTTGGTCCCAGGTAGCCGCTGCAATCTGGGTTTCTCTGATATAAGCATAGAGGCTTGAAATGGAGTTGTATTGCTTTGTTTTAGGAGCTTCAGGTGCAGCTAGATGACTCAGGACATGTGAACGAAGACCTGAAGGAGCAGCTGGCGGTCTCTGACAGGAGGAACAATCTCCTTCAGTCGGAGCTGGATGAGCTGAGGGCTTTGCTGGACCAGACTGAACGGGCAAGGAAGGTGGCAGAGCACGAACTGCTGGAAGCCACTGAACGTGTGAACCTGCTGCACAGTCAGGTTGGCTTTTTCTGTGCCCTCTCCCTCACTGGTTAAACGGAGCCTTCTCTGTTGAGCACTGACACTGTTTGTCCATGGCCAGCACAAGTCAGACATACCCTGCCATCCCTCCAGAGCAAAAATGGGGGAGAGGACTTAAGTCACTCTGTAGATGTGCCACCTGACTCCCTTCAAGTTAGCTGGAATTGATGAGTCATCCAACTGCTTTAAACAGCTTCCAGAAAAAAACACTGATGGAAAATAAAAAGATTGACATTGATTTCTTACAATCTTCCCTGCTGTAAAACCATTTTCCTGCTTTAGTTAACCATGCCCTGGACAGAGAACAATGCAAGCACTGCTTTTGTGCAGGGCACTGATGTTAATCAGCAGTGAAAACCACAGGGCTGGGCTCTCACAATAGGGAGATGATGCAAGGCAGGAAACCACAGGAGCCCACCTGCAGCAAAGTGCTCTCTGTGCCTGCGGGTCTCCATTGAGATCAGCCTTTGGGCATTGCCCAGGTGGACACTGCCATTTCTAGGGTGCCATGGAGGGGCATGTCCTGACTTGACAGCATTTTTACTACAAACACAAAGCTTCTCTTCACCACAAAATAGCCACAAAGAAATTAAAGTGTGCTACAGGCTGGCAGTGTTTTGCAGTGTTTTCTCCAGCCCATTGGTGACATTTTAATCACCTCACTGGCTGATTATGGACCATTAATTTACCAAAATGAACAGCCTAATTCATTCTTCTGTTTCAGCCTATTGCTTATTATTTTATCTGAATCAAAATCTGAATATTTACAGCTTTGAGAGTATTTTTAATATTTCTTCAATCTGAAGCTACCTATGCTAGTCAAACCAGCCCTTACCACATACCTGGATCTCCATTCCCAAATATTACTCTGAGTAATCCAGATGTTGCAAAAACCAGAAAGCCTTGGTGTGCTGTGGTATTTATAGGAGTTGTCTCTAATCATCATTTTTCCTCCTTTTCCACTGTTCATTTGGGGAAAACTTAATAAAAGAACACTAGCCTGATCAATCAGAAGAAGAAGTTGGAGGGTGACATTTCCCAGATGCAGAATGAAGTGGAAGAATCACTCCAGGAGTGTCGGAATGCAGAAGAAAAAGCCAAGAAAGCAATCACAGATGTAAGTAAGCTGGTTCCTTGCTCACTTCTTTTCGTACCACAGCATCTAAGGACACTCAAGAAAGTATTTCCCAGGTCACCGTTTCTGTGCTTGTTATAGAGCTCATACATCCAAAGCCCTCCACAGTTATCTGGAGTTGACTGATGAAACTACAAAATAAAGCAGGCTAGAGGTAAAAAGAGGGGGCAGACTTTTTTTCTGATGTTTAAGGTTTTGGTTTGGTTGTTTTCTTAGGGTTTTGTTTCCACAAGGATGCAGTTTGCAGTGATCCTCAAAGTCTCAGATCATGTCACCTTTTTATCAAGTGTATCATTCACCCAAATAGATTAAACCAGTGCAGACTGAACTAATGCTAACTACTCTCCGGGTGTACATAGACTCCAGTTGACAAACAAAATTACTGAATTGGAAAAACATGAGGCCTAGATCCCAGAAAGGTGGAGTGTTTTCTTCTTCTAGGGAGGGCAGGTATTTGGGCAGGTCTAGTTTCATTTCACACAGACCTGGAGAAATCCACGTCTTCATGGTTCAGTTGATGGTTTATATTATACCAATAAACAAAATGAAAGCTAAAACTGGAGATTTCTGTACATTATATGTCTGGAGTGCCTGTACAAAGCTGTTCCTGTACCCTGGCCTTTCCTGCTTCTTGGCTGACAGCACTATTACCGCCTGCCAGAGAGAACATGCTGATTTTCCTTCATGCAGCTCCAGCCTGGATTACAAGGAGTGCTGTCTTTTGCTGACTGGTCAGTGATGGGTACCAAATCTGCAAATGGCTCTTGGTGGCAGGCACAAACATCAAAGCAGGAATGAGCTATTCTGGCATCCTTTTACCTGTCTTATAGAAAGAGCAGGGACTATGTAAGATATTGATACTGAGCTCTCTACCCCAGCACAGACTGCAGAAGTTGCTCTGCTCTTACAGTCACTCAGGCAGCTCTCACCTCTGGCTGTGCAGGGAAATTTGTCTGCCAGTTGTCTTAAGCTACTACCTTTCAAGAGCTCCAAACACCAAGATTAGATTTCAAATAATTTCTGTATAAAATGTCTGTAGTGAATGTCACAGACTTACTTGTAGGCATTGTAAATGAGAACCTTTGTTGTATAGCATGGGTATAAAGAAACCAAGAAAAATGGAGAGGTAGAATCTTAAAAAAAAACCATTAGAACAGAGAGGGAGAAAAGACCTCCAAGGTTTTTCTATCCTTCCATTTTCTCTGTCCAGGCGAGATACACACACAGAAGGTATTTTGTGGAGCTTTAGGTACAGTGAATGATCCAAATAAAGGATAGTCCAGGACTGATCTTCCACCATTCATTCTGAAACATAATCCAACAGCATAAGGGATTTCCTGTAATATATGGTTGTTTTTCAGGCAGCAATGATGGCTGAGGAGCTCAAAAAGGAGCAGGATACTAGTGCTCATTTAGAGAGAATGAAGAAGAACATGGAGCAAACCATTAAAGACCTCCAGAAGCGACTGGATGAAGCAGAACAAATAGCTCTGAAAGGTGGCAAGAAGCAGATCCAAAAACTGGAATCCAGGGTAAGTTTGTGATGCAACTTCAGACCACTGCCTTCTGTTTACAGAATTGGCACCAGATTGGTAGCCTGATTAGTTCACAGAGGCGACGAAGGGGTAGTATGGACACTTTCCTCTGTTTCACAAAAGACAGGTGAGCAGTTCCTGGAGGCATGCTTCCCCTTCACTATCCAGCTATAATGAGCTGCTGACCAGCAGATGAACAAAGCCCTTGATTAAAAAAAAAAATTAAAACCCCCAGCATCTAAAATCAGCAAAAGCCTCTCCCAGTGCTCGCTTCGGTTAAACATTTTTGGCCTTTGTTCATGTCTGCACCTCTGACTGATGGTGCAGCTGAAATACTTTTATGAAGAAGCAGAATGGAAAGGTGACATTTTGATATCTTCCTGAAATTTGACTCTATAGAAATGCCTAGAAAATCAGAATTTCTTGAACCAAATTATCTGCCGCTTTACAGATATATAGGACAATGGCATGGGTATTTCCTTTTTTGCAGGTTCGTGAGCTGGAGAATGAACTTGAGACTGAACTCCGTCGCAATTCGGATGCCCAAAAAGGAGCCCGCAAGTTTGAGAGGCGCATAAAGGAGCTGACCTACCAGGTATGCAGTAACCACCAGGCCACTGGCAAGAAATGTCTTAAATTGCCTCAGTGTTCCCATGAAGGATGAAGGATGGCCTTACTCAGAGCTTTCTGACTGCAGGAAGCTTTGGGCACAGGAGGAACATCTCCCTAGTGCTTCCATCATAGAATGCTTTGGGTTGGAAGGGAACTTGGAGATCATCTCATTCCAACCCCCTGGCATGTGCAGGGACATTTTCCACTAGACCAGGCTGCTCAGAGCCCCATCCAGCCTGGCCGTGAGCACTCCCAGGGATGGAGCATCCACAGCTTCTCTGAGCAACCTGTGCTAGTGATCATCATCCTCTTGCCTGATTTATTGTAACTAATGTTAGAAAGTCTCTGTTGCTGGGGTTTGGACAGTTTTAGCACAGTATTAATATGGAACAGGCTTCAATGACTATTCACAATGCAGAGGAAGGAAGAGCCCAGCTTTCTCTCAGCTGTGCTGCTGTTGCTAAAAGGAGTCAGAAGCACTCAGGTGACTAATGCCCCACTCAGTGCAGGGTTGCTGAGTGAGTCCCAGGGCTCTGCCACCTCTTTTTGAGCAGCAAGGTCTGGTCCTGAGCCTCCTGCAGGTTTGCTAACAGCTCCTCTTGCTGCTTGCCTTTCAAAAAAGGCCTGGAGCACAGCACTTATCCTTTTGCTTTGAACAGCATTAAGAAGATAAACCCATCCATCTGCCTGAGGAGATTATTTAGCCTCCTACCTGTTGTTTAACTTTTGTATGCAGAAGCTGAAGGTTGTTTTCTTCAAATACAGTGTGTGGGCAGAATTAGCTGGCCTCTCTGCTTATGGAGCCTGACAGCTTAAACCGGGCTCGTTTTACCAGAAATGCCTTCGAATCAAACTTCAAATTATGCAAATTACATAGTTCTAGGCTCACCCATATCTGCTTCAATGTATAATGACATGCTTTATAATGACAGGCATGCTCCTCACCCCTGAGTGAGGAACTCTGTCTGTATGTATCTGTACACCTCTGGAAGTGTGTGCACACATATATCTTTCTTTGTATATGTTTATATTTACACATAAATACATGGGAATGGTACTCTCAGCCTTCACCCTTCACACTTGCATACATCTTCAATGATGATGTAGAAATTTTTCTCCTGAGTACACAGGATATGGCTAGTTTGTGCTTTGAGCTTTTAAGTTTCTAAAATATGTATGGCATCCATAATTATTGTATCGTGGGAGATGCTTTAAGCCTTTCTACTCTATAAACCCAATTAACGGTGTTTTGATACAGTCAGAAGAAGATAAAAAGAATATTGCCAGGATGCAGGATCTGATTGACAAGCTACAATTAAAAGTGAAGAGTTACAAGCACCAAGCAGAAGAAGCCGTAAGTAACTATTTGAGCCTTTTTACCTTTGAGAGATGTATTGTTCTAAATCCACAGTGTTTTATCCATAGAAGCTTTTAGTACAAATACACATTTGTGTCCATTAATATTTCTATTCATATTCATATCCATAAAAACCCTGTATTNTTATATATAAAGTAAAATATTTAGCATATGTGTGGATTATATTTAAGAAAAGGTATTCCATTTTATCCTGGCTGCAGTACAATTTGCAAGAGAAGGGGAGGAAGGGAAAGAACAGAAAGGACTTTTTTCCTCCTAGCCCTTCAGAAGGCACATCGAGAGTCTCTCAGT
Source organism: Pomatostomus ruficeps (assembly GCA_013400735.1). Classification (NCBI taxonomy): domain Eukaryota; kingdom Metazoa; phylum Chordata; class Aves; order Passeriformes; family Timaliidae; genus Pomatostomus; species Pomatostomus ruficeps. The sequence goes on along the minus strand of VYZT01038334.1, from coordinate 59,241 downwards.
TCACTTAACATGGAAAATGCCACTAGAAATATCAACTCTGTAAAACAACAACAATCTCAGTTCGGCAGGAGGCAAGTGGTGCCCATGCAGGTGTTACCTACTCATGCTGAGCACTTTCCATCCCACTTCAAATTAAAAGCTTTGTTTCATGTGGACAGGAGGAAATCAGCTGCACTCTTTTTTTCTCACCAGGAAGCTCAAGCCAATCTGTACCTCTCAAAGTACAGAAAACAACAACATGATCTGGATGATGCTGAAGAAAGGGCTGAAATAGCTGAATCTCAAGTTAATAAGCTGAGGAGCAAGTCAAGAGATATTGGGATGAAAAAGGTATGGTCATACTCTATGGGGTAGATGTGAGTGTTTAACACACAATAGTGGATGCTCTGTATCTGTTACATCTCTGAAAGTAGTGTGGACTAGGATAAATTCTTGTGTCTAAATGTTTTAGTTTTGCTCTGCCCTTTATTTTAATAATAAGGTAAGCCTTTAGTACAACAATCTGATGCTTAGACAAAATATGTTCTTTGTACTCTTGATGTCATTTAACCTCTGTTCTCAGCAGCCGAAGCAGAACTGGTGATTTGGTGGGTTTGCTTCAGGGTTTGGGGTTTCTTTTTGCAAGGGATATGAAAAGACTCCACCTTTTTCTCTCCCTGATGATGTACATTTCTATGTATGTAATATAGCCTGGGGATTACCACATTAGCAGAGATTTTAACATTGCTCTTGCAAAGCATTTGTATTGATTTGATGAACTGGATGAAAAGAAAATATTGGTGATTAGTCACTTAGGTGCTGGGAAGTCATTAGTGATTAGAAATATATTTGTGGTGTTTTGCACTTGAACTGAATGCTAGAAGAATAATGATGAAGCTAGAAGGTACTTAAGAACTTAGTCTGGAACTGAAAGCAAACTTACCTGTGCTTGCCTTGTGGCTACCACAGCAAATAAGAGTGGAGTTGTTACTTTAGGAATGATAGAAAGAGAAGCTAGATCATTGCTAAATCTATTTCATTTGCAAGTGAAACAAACTTCCATGCTTAACATCATGTAAGTTTTATGGAGTTGATAGCTCCCAAGCTAAGAAAGACGGGGAAAACCTCTTTACACTCTTAATTTCTGCTTTTCTATTGGTCTAATGAAGTCACCTTTGACTGATATAAATGACTGCTGCTCCACTATCTAGAGCAGAGCTACATTAAAACTACCTGAATTCTCACACATTTATGTACAATGGAAGCAGTACTGTAACTGAACCTCAAAAGATTTGCAGCTTTTAAGGGTAAAAAATTTCCACAGATTTTCCTAAATTATTCTACCCCTACAAAAAAATCAAAACTAATATAGATTCACTTAAAGATTCACAAAGCAATGGCATCACATAAACACTTACCAAGAGAGTAATTTTTTTTTAAATACTGTTAAGGTTGCTGTTTATTTCCTGTACCTTACTAGTACCCCTCTTCTGTCTCAAAAATGCCGAAGTCACAGAAAAGTGGATGCCTGTTTTTATTAGTCGGATGCAGCTCTGGCACTGCAGCAGAGCATTGTACTGCCAAAAGATGAGCTTAGTGGTGCACACAGAGGTGCCAGCTTCACAAGAAGGGTCTTGTAGCAGTAGCTGCAAGAGCTGCCAGGAAACACATCCAGGCAGCAACTGCTGTCCCAAGTCATGACACATTTCTCTGGGGAGAGAAGGGTGCTATACAGACTTGTTTAATCCTGTAGCATTAGAAATAACTTGTCTACTGCTACTGGTACCCATTTCCTGGAAACTCCAGGGAGTGTGTGTGATTCAGAACACCACCATCTATCGAAACAGGGTAGCTGAAGTCCTCTGCTATCAAAAGGATCTATATGATCTAGAACGAGGACAGGATACCTGCACTGGTAGCTGGAATAAGATGGCAAATGTTGGCTAGATTGCTGCTAGTCTATTTCAGATACAAACTGGTAATACCAGGGAGCAGAAGCATTAGTGAAGCTTTTGTCATTTACTTGTGAACTTCCCCTAAAACCCCTCAACCCTTCTATTTTTAACAGTTGTATACTATCTTAATTGCATTTCAGGTTCATGAAGAGGAATAAAAAAGTCCAAGCTGACAGATAGGAGGAAATACTTGACATAATCAGGCACAACTGAAAGCAGAAGTAGAAAAAAATAAGCACTTACAGAAATAAACATCAAGTGAAAATCCAAATAGACTGTATAGCGTATTTCATTCATTTATTTGTGTTTCTATTTTGCCAAGCTTCAGGGATCAATAGAAGATTACATCTCGCCAACAGCTGACTTCATTATGTTGGAAGAAATCCTAATTGGCAGATCTCTGACAAAATCAAAACTAAGGGCAAATCCAGTCATTCTTCACAGCACCATGTATTTCATATGCAGATTGGTAAAGCAGCTGCTGTGGTTCAGGAATGGTACTTCTCAGTTCACTCTCTCAAACCACACTGCCACTCTCTTGCTCTCCCTTCCCCTTCCCACTCTAGGAATGGATCACAGGCTAAGGACAATTTCCTGGAAACAGCAATGAGATAAGAAAATTAATAGTAACAGCTACAATATTAATTTAAAAAGTGTACAAAAGAGAGAGTGATGCACATGCAGAAATGTTCACTGTGGACCCCTCCTTGAAGGAACCCTTTTACCCCAAAGAGAGTTCCTCTCCCCACCCTGCAGTGAAGTGAGACGGTATCAAATAACATTAGGGGCCTGGTCATGACCCCTCACGGCTATTACAAAAAAATAACCCTGTCCTGGCTGGAACCAGGACAGCAGCAAAGATTAAACTTGTGCAGGGGCACAGCCCTTAAAGCTGGGATAACCCAGCTTCCGTTTGTCCTGCCAGGAAGACCCAGAGTTTTGGAGAAGAAGAGAAAGTAAAGATTTTCATGTGAGTTGTCTGTTTAAAAGCTTCCATTACCAAGAAGTCAAAGGACTTCTCTTTGCCAGCTGCAGGACAGGCACAGGAGATGCTGTCAAGGCACATCTCCCTGTGACTCAGAAATAGTGTTCTCTTAAATCTTTTCTGCCTTTAAACAGGGAACTGGTCCATGGTGGTTTAACACCAGCCAGAAAATTAAACTCCAAATAAGCCACTCCCCTTCCCCCCCACCCCTTTCTGGTAAAGAGAGAGACAAAAGCAGAGACTGTGGGTTGAAATAATTTACTGAAAGCAAAGATCAACAATGTTAATAACAAAAGTATACAGAAAGAGAAGATACTTTACCCACAGAAAGGTGTTCACCACCTCATATTAGTTCCAGGTGGCTGCTGGGACAAAGACAAGATGGTGGACAATTCCTGTAGGTCACTTCCATGTGGTCCCCCAGGACAAGGACAAGATGGCAGCTGTTCCAGTGCTGCCGGCTCCACGTGTTTTTCCAGACACAAACAAGGTGGCAACCATTCCCACACTCCATGTGGCCCCCAGGACAAAAGCAACATAGTGGGGGAGGCTCCCACAGCTAAGCCTGAGCCAATGGAAAACAATGACAGACAAATCCTAGAAAGCTGGATCGTCCATGTCACACCACCCATTTTCCAGACGCTGTGCTAGGCTGCACTCGGCAGCATTTGGCTCCTTGCACCTCAGTCTGCCACTGTTTTGTTCCCCACAGCTGTTCCCACTGTGACACTTCTCCCCACCACTGCCAGCCCCGTGCACTCTGCTCGGCTCGGACTTGCTGCTGTCGACAGCAGACATGGTCTTTGCTTTAAATTAAAATACTAAATGAAATTAAAAACAGTAAGCCCTCTCTTTCCCTCATCCTGAAAAAAAAAAAATCCCTCAAACTTAAGGATTTCTTCTTCTGTGGAAACTTCTTTGTCCCTTTAGGAAATCCAAGTTCCAATTCTGCATGCTGACTTGTCATAGGATGAGTGGGAGCTTCAGACAAGCCCTGTCTTAGCCTCAGATTTTTGGCAAGAGCTTAAACTTAAGAAATCACTCTGGCCCGCAAGTTCTAAGGATGGCAGATCAGATCTATTTATAAAATGAGTTATTTATTGAACAGACAGGACGTAACATATGAAAGGTCTTAATCAGAGTTACTTACTCCACAGTATAAAACAGAGTAACTACCAGTAGATAAAACAGTGCACGATATCAAGGTACCTATATTAAAACAAGCAAAGGAAACACTGAGCCCCCAGAAGAGTAAATGCAAAGCAGGCGATCCTGCTCTGGGAGAGAAACTCCACACAGTTCCAGGAAAATGTGCAGAAGATTTCTGCTTTGTCAAAGTTTGGTGCAGCTTATATAGTTTGTAAAGTGAGGTGTCTGTCAGTCAGAAATCTAGTTTCTCTTTCCAGATCTCACTTTCACAGCAAGGTGCTTATTGTCAGCTGGGAGATGCCAGACCAATGGTAATCCCATGGTGCCGAAATAATTCACTGCAAAACCAGCTCTCAGTGGTTGACAAGCAACAGATAAGCTCAGGTGGTGGCTGAGATGCCCTGCTACATGACTTTCCACATTCAAGTGTCCATTGACTTTTTCTTCCTCCCCATTTGTCCATTACTGTTGCTCAGACAATCACATTTCCATGTGGCTCTTACTGTAACTCAAAGGGGAAGGTGAAGGAAGTTTTTGTTCATCAATAATGATCACAAGTATTCGTCTGAAGAGAGCGATTTTCTTCCTCCCATCCTTTTTTTCTAGACAAAATAAAAATACTTGTAAGAACTACTGATGTGTAAAATGAATCCCCTAGTGGGAACAGAACAAGACACTCACTACAAAGGTAAGTCAGCATTTTCCATTTTAGCATTATCTGAGTAAAATAAGCATCCACATAACAGTACAGAAACATTCCTGGTTTTTCCATCTAGTCCTCCATCAATGTAACCAGAGCTGAGTTAACCTGTAAACTGTTCCACTTCCTCTGATTACAATGTTTGAGGGCTCAACAGGTCCAAAGAGAACTTAATCTTTCTTAAATTGTTTAGACAACTGCATCTCAAAGTATATTATCATTTCTAAAGCATGTTACAACTACTTAATAAGCAGCATGCAAGTGAACCTCTAAGTAGAGAGAAAAATGAAAAAAGACTGAGACATAATCATTTCAGAGTTTTCTTTCTCTCATGTGTTTTTGCTGTACCTCATGGTACCCATCATAAAATGTCTCCTGAAGCTTACCAAATCCAGACTGTGACAAAATCTGAAGACACAGGGAGTTTGAAGGTAAACCTCTCCATGGACAGGGCTGTACGGTCAGGCACAGAAGGATGGACTACGAACTAAAGTTTGGATTTTTAAGGCTACTCACTTCAATTGCAGAGGAAAAAGACAATATTCTAAGACAGAGCTAGCCTATTCCAAACACATGAGAATAAAATGCATCCACTTGAAGATGCCGTACTCCAGTAAAGAGGACAGGTGTGCATAGAGATGCAGACAGGGACCATATGGTTCTAACGATCTCCTACACAAAGCAATTTGGTATCACTTTTCAAACTGAGGTTTTGACAAGCTTTGACATTGGATACAATTAAACAGTAATTTGGGCCCTAACAAAGACCAGGTATGAGGATTTTTTGAGGAGCTTCACATTTTGCTTTGGATTCTTTTTTGGTTTAAAGACAAGAGAGAAAATTCAGCAATTTGATAATTCTTTAAGCAAGTTATTGGAAGATATTTGTGAGCGGTAACCAACTCTTTCATGCTTTTATAAAGCGCAGAAGAGCATCTGATCAAAGGAAGGGCTTGTTGACATTGTTACAACTAAATACTATTGCATAGATGTACCACAGAGGGCCTTCAGACTTAGAAAACAGCAAGAATGAGGATAATTTATTTATGCTGAAACTTACTTTTCCACATTTTCAGTCTTTTTTGTACGCTTTAACCCATGAAAATCAGATTTATGTTTTGGTCAAACATTCACGGTCTGAATCTAAGTTCTTCCCTTCATTTGAGTTGGGGGTCCATTTTGAGGAAGCAGTCAATGGGTTTCAATCTCCCACTACCAGAATTACCGTTCCCCACTTACTGCTCAGTTCTTTTGACTTCACGCCTAGTGGCCCTTGTCCAGGCTGCCCCTTCACATTAGGATTATCTTCCCTTTTTCTTAAAACGAAAGATTAGCCTGGTAAACAATGCTAACAGTGCAGTTGTTTAATCATAACTATCTAGCTACAGTTACTGATTACCAATTTTTTTAAAGGTGCAAAGTTTGGTTCAAACTCTTATTCAAATCTTGAGGGGCTTGGTATCAACAGTACCTTCAAAAATAAGTACTCTAATGATTGTACATACCTTGAGATAGCAGTAGTAAACTGCTAGCACTGTTGCCACTGCTGCCACTGCACTCACTAGCACAATTTTCAGGGTGTTACCTGAATTTTCTTTAAAAATACAAATACAAAAGAGAAGTGCTTTATATTTCAAATTAATATTCATTATTGTTCAATAAATATATCAAAGCTACGATTTTTCTTGTTTCTACAAGCTATGATTTAGGGAGAAAGAAACATTAAAAGGAACCTGAGACAAAGACAACAAGGTTCGAGTTACTTGACTCATACTGTGAGACTTTAAAGTGATACTTTACTGACTGAAGTGTGAATAGCCAAATGCAGATTATTTTACTTAATTGTGCTGATAGCAAATTCCATGTGTGCTCATGGGATAGGATTTGACAACTTCTTAATATGAGTCCCAACTAAAAAGAATCAACTGCCCAGTATGCCAAACACTGTCTCCAGGTACAGTGCTCAGTGCCATTAACAGCGCTGCTGATTTATAGTAGAGCAACTCTGTAAATGTTATCTAGCCTGGATCATAAATTTCATGACTCCTGCTGCAAAATCTTTGCAACTTTAATCTGAAACATTGCCCAGTTTCATAGTGCAATCACGAAACCCAGGTGGACACAAGAAATCCTGAGGTTCGTGGTAACAACAGATTCCACAGGCGATCAAAGCCCATCCAGCAGAAACCTCTGCAGAGCACCAAACTGTCAGAAGAACTGCATGGTTCTTCTGCCTCAGGCTATCTTTCCTCTCCTGTGTCTTGTCCAAAGAATTTGAAAAATTCTACACTCCTCTGGAAACTTCCTATGTATGTCTGGAAAACAGCTAAAAAGTAAGAACTGCTAAACCGGAACATTTAATCTAGTCAAGCCTTTAGCTTGACTCTGTGCCCACATGCACACCTATGTTACATCTTGCCAGTTCCTTTGGTATAGCACCTTTAAGCTGCAACCCTTCCTTACACAGGAGACAGCTGCTTATATGACTGTAAATTCATCTCCTTTTTTCCCCTCAAAAACCTTCTCTCCAGTGGCCCTTGGAAATCCTTCTGATGGCTCGGCAGCTTCTGTGCCATGACTGCTGTCCAACATGGCCCATGCCCTAGTGTCTCCAGCCGCTTATCTGCTTTCAGGCTGTGCTGCCACAAAGGTGCTCCTCTCTCTGTAAGTGTCTTCTCTCTTCTGTATAATGTAACTGTGGTCCCTGAGCAGGAACATTCTGCCAGCAGCACAGTAATGTCACCCCTAAAGAAGGGCTTTGTATCACCTATGGCTGTTGTAAGATGCATCTGCAGAGAGCAGCTAGAGAAAGGCATTTGTAGCCGATGATCCTGATCACATTTTGACTGTCTCCAGTAAACGTACAGGAAGACTGATGGACTTGCACACAGAGGTTAGTTAGGAGTGTCAGCTAAAGGTGTAACTCCGTGGAGGTGTTCAATGCTCTCCACTCTAGAAGCACAGTATTAGGTTTACAGGATAAGGAAGATCATGCTGGAATTTGAGCTGCAGGACAGTATGTTTGTCTGACTAAACTGTTTTCCTTACTCCAACTCCCCTCCTTCAGGTTGCATAAAGCTGCTGCCATCTAAAACATCAAGCTTTCAGAATTAAATTAAGCCATCATGAGGGACGGGACAGAAAGGAAGACAAAAAGATGTAGTTATTATCACTTATTCTACCCCCTTTTCTGTTAAGTTGCCTCTATTTTTCATGTCTTGCTAGCTTGTTTCAAGTTCTCTTCTTTGTTTAGATGAGGTGCCCTATATTAGTTCTCAATCTTTTAGGTGAGTGCATTTAATTACGTGAAATGTCTGTGTGCTACTGTTGTATGTGCTACTGACAATGAAATAACTGTAACTAAGATTTCACAGCTGGAAATTTACTATAGTTCATAAAAACACAGGCATGCATTTAAACATACATATCCCCAGGCCTAAAAAAGGCCTGCTGTGTAGAATTAAAGCTTTGAAAGTAACAACTGTTTGTTCTCAACAAGCTTTCTTCTGTAGGGTTTCGGATTCCCATCATCTCTCTCTGCTACATTTAAAACTATGTTCGCTGTCAGCAGAGCATTTAGGACAGAATTCTGACAGTCCTACCAACAGTTTAGGGAAGTTTGTGGCAACTGAAGGCAGCCACTGATTTAGAAACCTTTGCCACAATAAGCTGCTAACTGAAAAAAACCAAACTTCTAGTTTTTAAATAAACACATCTTAGGTAACTTTTTTTCCCCCTGGGCCAACAATAATAAAATATATACCAATCACACAAGATGGTTTTTCTCAATATTTTATAGATTTATGGTTGACTCTTTGGCTGTGCATTGTCCTAACTGGCCCTCATCATCTGAAACAGACGGAGTGGCAACTTACCGACGTGCAAAGTTCTCACAGTAAGTTTTGTGTAGAGAGGTGTTGAAATATTGCACAGATATTCTCCACTGTCATCTGCAGTAAGATGATCCAATATCAGTGAAAAGTCACTTTCGTTAACCCGGACTCGAGGCTGCTGAGAGCGAGATGTGCCATTGAAGGAGGCCAGGACTGAAGTCACTGCATTTCTGTGTAATGTCCAGACAACACTGAAACCTTCAGTGCTTGCAATGTCATTCCTGTGTTCACAAGGAATGATGGTGCTACCTCCTTCCACATTAAACAGTTGGTCTGAAACAGATAAAGAACTCTCTGCAGTTTTTTTTAAAAATACTGTGAAGGTTATTTAGACATTTTCTGATTTTTTCTGATTTTTGATACTACTATGGAAAAATACAAGAACGTATTTCACTACTTGATATCATATTCAAGTATCACAATATGTTTCTAGAAGCATCTGAAGATTTAAAAAACAAACCTATCTTACACTAAAAAAATCTAATTGGTATTGGCAATATTTACGAAAATCCTTTTTTTTTTTATTTGACTATTTTTTCCTCTAATTGAGGGGCTCATTAATAGAAGTGATTCAGTCTAGTCTAAGTTACTGTGTAAAACAGCGGGAAATTCCACATGCTGGGAGCAGAGAGAAAATGCAACTATTCAGACACCTGCACATCTGAAGCAAAAGGATAAAACACAACAGAATTTAACTAAAAGAATAAAAAGGTTGTATGTAGTTAGAAATAACTTTCAGCTATGGTGAACTTAAGCACTTTACTTGTCTATGTTGAACATTTAACAATTAATGAATAGCTTTAAAAAAACAGGGAAGGGAAGGAGAAGGCAGGTAAGTGGAATTAATACCTAATATATAAAATACTAATACAAGGCAAATTAACATCATAGCACAGCTATTGATTTGACAGCAGGGATTTGACAGCAGTGGTGGCTGGCAGTCAGCTGGAGATGAAGGTAATAGATTATTTTGACATAATGTAACTATATTTGATTGGGGGGGTTAACAAACGGAGGCGTGGGGCTGAAAATCTTGAAGACAAAACAAAATTGTACCCCTCACTGCTATTATAGAAGCAAAAGGAAAGCAGTTTTCTATCAAAATATTCTACTGAGGAGTTAGATGGATGCAGGGAAATTCAAATAAATGTGTAAGGAAATGTACCTTTTCCTCTTGTGGATCAGAGGCATAGATTAACAAAACGGACATTTATAGTGTGCTTGTTAGCTATGATGCCATACTTGAAACTTTCCATATTTTAAGCTACTCCATGTAAATTAAAAACTGCATTCTTGTTCTGGAGCTTGTGCAGTGGATTACGAACTGAGAGTGTCTGGGTACACTTTAGGGGGAAATCAGGGTGATGGAAGCATCCAAGCACATCTCACAAGGGAACTGCTCTTGCATTGCTCTTCATTCAATTAAAAGTATTTCCTAAGAAGCAGGAGAGGCTGAAAAGCACCAGTTATTTACTCAAACTGAATTTCCAATGGAATTCAGGAGGAAGACAAAGCAGGGTTGAAATTTCATAGTCCTGCTTTTCCTTAACTAACAAAATGAGCTGCTGTTTGCTAAAATGCAAACAGTGTTTGCTGCTCTCCATTCCCATGCACCCTGGCACTCAAACTGGTACCTAAGGATGCATGTGAAGAGAAGTAAATGAAAGGATCAAACAGTACCAATAAAAGTCTGGCAAAAGTTGGGAAATGTACAGAGTAAAGATCATATATGCAGCTAGAGCAGCAGGCAAACTTTCACCTCCCTCATAGAATCCACATATTCCCTAAGGTTTCCATGTATTTGTCCAATAGACAAAATTCTTTTATTGATAGTGTAAAGTTTGTCTACTAGGCACCTCTTAAAATGTGAAACTGATATAGAAAAGATGTTCAGAGTAAAGGTAACTTACAGAAGGGTGAGCTAGCCCCTCTCATTCCTACTTCTTGGAAGTAACTTGTAATGCTGCCTTGTAATCCTAACAGATAAATTTCAAAGAGAAAGGTATATCCTTTTGCACTGTCCCATATCCGTGTTGCTCCACTGCAGAAAGACTGTCTTTAGTTTGACTCTGAAGCCAGCTGTGAAATCCAGTAACAATGCAGGAAGAGACTTATATTCATTCCTACCTTGCATCCTCCATTCAGCAAACCACACTTCATGATGGGAACGAATATGACAGTAGTAAGTATCTGTCATGTTTATAATGTCCTGGTCACTTCTAAGAGAATAGAGATCTCCATTCCTGGTTTCTTCCCGATCTGTCTCTTGGATGGATGTATTGCCTTGTACCCAAGATATACTTGGTGCTGGAGAAGTGAGAAAAGCATAGCACTTCAGTCTCCTTTCTGTGTTTGTCTTTTGGTATTCGAGTGCGTAAGAAGAAGGAGCTGTAGATGAAAAAAAAAAATTAAAAAAAGAAATTCTACTACTACTTACAAAATAGTTTTTAACTTGAAGTGATTGCTTTTTTGAAATGCCATTGGGGAGAATAAATATAGCTGAGAACAAATCTTAATCTGTGTTTGATTTCAGAAGAAAGCACAGCTACTTAAAATGCCAGTGTATTGTTCTGAGAAGCCACATTATGCATACCATGTAACTCCCCCTTAGAAATCAGGGTGCAGTAGGTTAGGAAAACAAGTGCTGCACTATGATCTTCCAACCCATGCTACAACATTTCACGAGAGGAAAAAAAAAGTTTCATAACACTATCAGGCCCAAAAGATGCTCTGCTAGGTTGGAGGATTTTGATTCCATGGGAGAGATAACGCAAGAAAATCTGTTGGTGTCATCCCATCTGCACTGGTGCAATCCAAGGATTTTTGATGTCTTACTGACCTCTTACATGTAGCAGCACTTCCACTTCTGTTCTACTTTGAACTGTTCCCACATAGCAGGTATAGGAGCCCCCATCAGTCATGGTCAGGTTACTAAGTTTCAAGGAGGCATTTCCACTAGGGATGTTCTCGTGGAAAAGGTGTGTTCTGAGACTGTAATGTAGATCTTGTTTTTCCAGCTGATCCTTCTGCTGGTAGTAACTGTGCACTTTTATGTTCCCTTTGGTCCAGTGAATTACTTCATCATGCCCAGGTGGGAAACGACAAGGGAGGATGCAATCCTTGGAAAACAGCCCTGTTACTTCTTTCTGTTCTGTAAAATCCATAAGTACCAATGAGTAAGTTTAATCCAGTCTGCAAGTATATTTCTGCCCATCTTTATCCCTGACAAAAAAATGCTCTTTCAGGCAGCACATTCCTATCAGGTGTGCCAACGTCTCTTTGATGGCTTTTCTGTCACATGAGTCTTGGGACAGCAAGGGTCTCAGTTTAATCAGGATTACAACACAGAGCTCTGCTCCTTGAACTTCTAATCAGTGTAAGTAGAAATCCCGAGTAAGCACCTACATATTCAAATCAGCACACCGCCACCTTACCACCTGAGCTTCAAGTGTGTTTCCAAGCCTTGAACCACATCTTTTCCACCTTGAACTTTTGAGCTGCAGCTTCCTACGTGTTCATACATTCACAGTGCCATGCTGCACATTACCAACTACCCCCAACAGCCAAGCAGCTGTACCATCACAGGAAAAAAGACATGGTGCTGCAACTGACGGGAAAGACAGAACTTCTTGAAACAGCTCTGCCAACACAGACAGCACCAGGAAGCTCTGTCCCAGCCCCCTGAGATAACTAAGATGTGCATTCCACAAAATCACACAAGTGGTAGCATGTCATTTCTGTCAACATTTAATTTAGGCCTCGGTGGCATAAAAGAGCAATTTAAAATGAATCTTTAAAAAAACTGACTGCATTGACTTAGCATCATCACGTGGACCTTCTTGGCCAAGGTCAGACAATCTATTAGGCTGATGGTGAGTGCCCAGCTGCAGCTGCCTTCTCAGAAATTCTGATGCCCTCTCCAGCTCATCTGGCAGTAAAATCCAAATGACTTTTCGTTAGGCTTCTCAGTGCAAAGCCAAACAATTTGCTGCAAACCATTTTCAGTCTGAACTGAAAAGCACTGCCTGCTGAGCCATGGGGCAGAAACACTGGCAGGTAACAGTTTAGGGGCTCAATGTGCTCAGTGGCCACAGCCATCCATGCAGTCACCTTACAAACAGTCTTTTGCTTCAGAAGTGTTTTACATTACCCAAAATCGATTCTTTACCATTAATAAACAGTGTTTGAATTCATTAACTCTCCTTAATAAAAGTTAGTAATTATGGTCTTCTTTATTATTTTTCAGCTGAAACCTACCCCCAAGTGTAGCACTGATGTGAAATAAACAGATGATAAGAAGTGGTATGTTCTGTCTCTTCATGTCTTCGTTGGTTCATAGACTGATGGCAAACTGGTAAAAAAAAGGAGGCGAGAAAATCTGTTGAAAAGCAGGTAAAAGACAAGCTTATGTCATGTAATTTCCTTTCTACATCTTACTAAGGACTATAGGCCTTTGTATCATGTTTTTTGTTTGCAACAGAGTTGATCCAGATTTTTGGCCTTAAGGTCATTCATTATATGATCCTATGCATTACACAATGGCTGAGGCCTTCTCATTACCTTGTAGGTCCTTGCAGATTGATACTTTAATAAACAGAAAGTGTTTTCTTACTCTCACTATTGTTGCAGGGCTAGGGAATATTAATCTTCATAATTCCTGAACAGGACACCAAGGAAAACTGGTCAAGTAAAATTCGCAAAAGGATGTAAGAGGTCCCTGGTCAAGCCTGATTTTCTTTACTTCTTAAAATATATTTCTGATTACTGCAACATTTGAATTTCTGGGGGGGGAAATTTTATTGCATTTGCAAATACTGCAGATATAGAGAAATTTTCACACTTTTTACACTTTCAAAAATGCGTGCATGGAAATCTACAGTAGGAATGCAAAGGAGGAGGAGGCTCTCTCATCATATCTTCTGTTTTGTCAGATAGCAATGAACTGGAACCTCTCATGCATAACAGAAAAAGAATAACCTTATTGTAACTATTACCTGAGTAAAGGAAGAATGCAATCTTACTATCCTGAAATAGAGTGTACCGCAATGGAGAAGTTACCTTAAGAATCAAATAACTTGAAAAGACTTTGAAGACTTCTCCCTAGTCCTTTTTTTCTCCCCAAAAGGCAGCTATAGGTACCATTTCTAACTGACACAGGGCACAGGCTTAGCCAGGCTTGCTAGCCAGACCTTTTAGAACTAATGAATAATTCTGACTGGTGTGTGAGACTGTCCTTGGGGTGAATGTGAATCTTAAATCCCAAAGACTTTTTAGTATTATTTCTTTTGGAAAGCTAGTGTGATTGTTTTATATGTTCTCACTATTCTGTTAGGAGAAAAAATAGAACAAAACAAAAAAATAACAGAGGCACCAAAACATTAAATATGAGACAGAACTGATGCAATGGTAAAATAAACATTTATGATATATAATTTTGTTCCATGTCAGCAGCAATTGCCAGTATCTATCTTCTTTTCTCCTTGCACTGGCAAGTGGGGTACATCATGTTTTATTGGATTTTTTGCTCATTTACCTACCACTTCCAACTTGATCAACACAATATACTGTGCCTGACATTTGAATTTCAGAACCTGCAATCAAAGCTATATTTCCCTTGGTGAGGGATCTGCCATGTTTAATTGACAGACACCTTTCATGGGCAGTGATGCTCTGAGAGTAACACGGTTCCAGAGGTACCTCTGTGATGCCTTTTGGGGCTGCATGGACAGTGCACACTGCCTCCCACCTTAGAGCTGTACCCCATAACCCTGCTCCAAAACACAGAGCTACAACTAGTTAGCTGAAAATTTTCACATTAAGCACAAACCTTGGCTTTGGATCTTCCTATTGTACGGAGTTGAGAAAAATGTATGTTGGTCTGTAGAAAAATCTGAGGAGTGTAGGCTCTGGCCAGTCTTTTCAGCAAGTTCTGGGGTCTTACAGGAATAAAGAGTGTGTATGCCGATAGTTAAGAGTCACAGTGCAAAGTACTGAACAAACATGCTTTTCCTGTTTGTCACAGACTTAAATGGCACAACCAAGAAATCATGCCCTAGGGGTTTGTAGTGAAATATCAATATGAAATTATCTATACAGATAGCACACAACTAGAATTAAGATCACTGTAGTCACATTAGTTACTGATGCTCTAGTTTTCAGGAGAATTATTTCATACAGAATCACCACAGGCTCAACTGGAAAGCAGCTCAGACAGGGTTTCTGAGAGCAAGGCAAGGTGCTAAGATCCACTGAACAGCTAAAATAGTGGTGGGGTTCTCATCTTTGAGTTCTGCATTAATGTTGAAATCTGATCAGAGCACTCCCCCAGCATTGGGTTTGGTGGCTGCTCAGTGTACTTTCCTCTGTGACCCCTTTGAGAGCAAACATGCATATTGAAATACCCTCTTTTGAAACAAATTTATGTAGTTCTTAGTACAAAGGATTCCGATTAATTCTCTTTCAATGTAACTTAACAACAACACATCTCAAGCACACGCACCCTTATGAGGATTGGGAAATACCAAAGGATTTCAATTTCTGCCAACAAGCAAACTAGAAAAACAAACATGTAAAGTTCTAAAAAACACACCTTAGTTACACAGCGCTAAAATCTCCTACCTGCCACAATACTAACTTTCCCGAATGTCCTCACTGAACTTCAGAGGAGTTTCCTGTAGTAGAAAAGAGAATTCATTTTCTGCCTCCCCCCAGTGAAACCCTTACAATTTAAATGCTAACTTCATACTTCAATTGTTGAGAAATACTTCCAATAGAAGAAAGTTCCCACAATCTAAACATCCAAATTTGTCTCAGGAAATGGACAAAAAAATTACTATGTTTTAACTCAATTTACACACATCATATTCCAAATCTCCCCTGCTCCGTTCACTTGTAACACTGTGGAGCTATCAGAAGAACGTCAGGGGGTTTTTAACTCCCTTTATTTCACAAGCAGCCAAATAACAGAGTCTTGTTGTTTCTGACGTTTATTGCAGGGCAGGGTTGGCACTCTAAAAAATGAAACAAATTTACAGCTCTCCCTGTTGATCTTTGCCTCTCTCCAGCTGCACTCCGAGCGCCCCACCCGCACGGCACGGAGCTCAAGTAACTGAGTGAGACACAAGTTCATGCCCGTGCCATGAAGAGGAGCAGCTCCTTCTGCAGTGCGAGCTACCATTCAACACACTCGAAGCTTTCACACCTTTCGCGTTCCCTTCTTCCTCTTCGGGCTTAAAAAACTTTTTCTCTTAACCATTTGTTTTGCCTGGCTTTGTTGGCCAAACCCAGAGCTCCTGCAAGCTGTAAGAGAGGAAATGAGTTCTCGTGAGCCGGTCGGAATTGCCCGTGTGTCTCTGCCCGGGCGCCGCAGCCACAGCGGCAATTTCCTTACACGGGTACAGCGCAGGAACCCGGCGGAGCGGGGTCAGACCCTGCGTGCCCCGGAGAACAAAACCGTGCAATAAAAAATGATCGTCACAGTCTTCTCAAAAAGCTGGTAGCCTGAAACAAGAAGTAGGTGCCTAGGGCTGCCTGCAGGGTTAGGTAGTTATTTTCTGATAATGTTTTAACAGCAACTTACTCTCTCTGGACAATTCACGCCTTGTGGGCACCAGCTGGTTTCCAGCAGAATAGAACGACTCAAGTATTTTCGGGAAGAGGGCTTACAAAAAACCGCAAACAAAGTGCAGGAAGAAGTAGCAAGAAGGGGTGTCTCCCCTCAGAGACCTTGGCTGGTGCTAGCAGTACACAGGTGAGGTGTGTCTCTTACATTCACAGAATCATTTCGCTCGGAAAAGACCTCTGAGATCATCGAGTCCGACCTCTGACTGATTAAATTCTCAGCTAGACCATGGGATTATGCTGCATGTCCAGTCGTTTCTTGAACACTTCCAGGGGTGGTCATGTCCCTGGGCAGCTCACTGCAATGCCTGACAACCCTTTCAGTGAGGCAGTTCCTCCCAATATCCCATCTAAACCTCCCCTGGCGCAGCTTGAGGCTACGTCCTCCTGACCTATTACTCGCTAACTGGGGCAATGGACCAACCCCCACCTGGCTACAACTTTCTTTCAGGGAGTTGTAAAGAGTGATAAGGTCTTTCCTGAGCGGCTCCTCATAGGATCTGCACTCCAGACCCTTTGACCAGCCCCGCTGCCCTCCCCTGGACGCGTTCCAGCGACTCAAAGTCTGTCCGGTAGCGAGGTGTGCAGAGCTGGACACAGCACTCAAGGTGACCCACCAGTGCTGAGCACATTCCCCCGCGACGGAGCTTTCCCACCCGCCGCGCTACCTGCACCCCGCCCCACGGCGCCTGCCGGCGGCTCCCCAGCTCCCGACACTCACTTTTCCGCACACCCGGCTGACAGCACCGCAGCACAGGCCGTGAGGCGCAGCCGGACCTGCACGGAGCGCGGCGTCCCGAAGCTTGTCTCAGGTAAGGGGGGAAAGAGCTGTAAAAAGTTTAAATGGGCAGCTCACGCGAGGTCCCCTCAGCTGGGAGGCGACAACTTTGGCCCGCGCGTGGATTGGCTGCGCCGCGTCACGGCCGCCGCCGGCCCCGCCCTGCCGGGCTCTGCGCTGTGAGTCAAATGGCGGAGGAGGGTGCGGGGCCCGGCCGGCACGGCGAGGAGGGGCCGGCCGAGCGGGGCCCCGGGGCGGTGTTTCACGTGTTCGTGCTCATGGAGGACCTGCTGGATAAGCTGAAGCTGCTGAGCTACGAGGAGGAGGCGCTGCGGCGCCACAACATGCGGCCTCTCTCCAGGTGCTCCTGGCCCGCGCCGCCTCGTCGCTGGCCTGGCCGCGGGCGGGGGGCGGCGGGAGGGAATCCCTCCGGGCCGTCAGCGCCTAGCGGAGGAAGGCGGGCCCCGCACGGCAGGATGCCTGGCTCCAGGGAAAACCAGCCAGCTGCAAAGTTCCCCGTGTGATCTGGAAGCTTTCAAAGCGCGAGGCCCCCCGAAAGGCTGAGATGTGATAAGTAAATAATCCCATGACCTTCCCTGCCCCCGGCAGGTACTGGAAATCTGCATGCTAGGATACCTGTGCAAAAAATAATTCTACCTATTCCACAGAAAATAGTTCTGTCTACATTCTAAGTTATTCTAAATAACTCTAAATTTCTTTTGAGAATAGCTGTTTGTGGAGCTTGTATGTTTTTTGACCCTTTACAAAAAGGGTCTTGGACCCATCGTTAAGGCTGGGGTTTCATATCCAGTACATACTTGTTTCATATGTAATGTTTCTTTGTGGGGTTTTTTTTAATATTTTGGTGGGAGACAGGACCAATGTTCTCCCAACATCCACCTGCTCAAATAACTTAAACCCATCTGTCACTTTCAGCCAGGCTCCACAGCACGGTGTCATGGAATTAAGCTTTTTGTAAACAACAGTTCAGAAAGGGAGTCCAAGTTATGCCCTGTTTGGGAAGGAGGCCTAAGTATGAGCACAGTGGCTGTAAGTTGGTCTTCGCCTGCTGTTGAACCATTGGAATGTTTGGAGCAGGGCAGCAAACCATTGTGTACCTTAGCAAGTAGCTGTGTCTGTAAAGGGAAGCATTTGGTTCCCAGTATCCAGTGTGCGTGTCATTTATACTTTGAGGGGATTAACTGACTGTGGTCTGGTTTTATGGACTGAATTCTTGTTAGGACCACATCTTTGAATTTGGTATGATCCAAAGCAGCTCCGGATTGTATTGGTTACTCTCCAGAGCAACCCAAAGCACTGTAGGTAAGGACAGGTGGAAGGATCGCTTCAAAACCTGCTCCTGATCTGAGCTGGGGGCACTGATTTAGACACACCAGCTTCTTGCCTCTCTTGAGAATAAGTGTGAAGGGGAGGTGGTTTGGGAAACTTGGCAGCCAAGTCTGATGTTGATTAAGAAGCTGAAGTTGGACACAGGTGAACTGTATGTAGAAAGCTTGGTGTGCTGTGGTTATGTGTGAAACTAGGCATCTTGAATTTAGCTTGGATGGGTTGCTGATTTAGAAAACTGGGTAAAGAAACTGCTCTGTAGCCTGTGATCACCTATAATGTTGTGAGAGCTCCAGAACCTGAAAATATGTACCATTTGTCCCCTTTTAAAACAGGCACTACTTTGCCCTGTCTACCAACCCTGGTGAGCAGTTCTTCATGTTCTACACGCTGGCCGCTTGGCTGATCACCAAAGCGGGCCATCCCTTCGAGCAGCCGCAGGAGTACGACGACCCCAATGCTGTGATTTCCAACGTGCTCTCAGAACTGCGATCCTTTGTGAGTGCCACACAGGCTCCTTTCCCAAGGTCATTGCAAACTCCTACATTCCCTTCAGGAATAACAGCAGTCACACACTGCTCTCCTGCTGGGTATGGTCCCAAGGACTGGACAGACTTTTCCTAGCTATAAGTTTGTACTGTGTTACTTAGCTGAAAGTTTACATACGCTGTACCTGCTTCCTAATTTTTGTAGCACTACAAAAATGGTCTTATAAATTATTCCAGTTAGTTTTGTTATACAGTCTATAAAATGGATTAAACCAGGCTTACCTTTTGTAGTGCCACATATGCTGCTCATTTATAGTAGCATAATTTACAGAGATTTTATCTGAAAAGTTTGCACACTGTTTGTGATCCTGCTCCTGCCAGAGTCAATGATGTAATTCATAGTGTAGGAAGTGGTTTAGAATAGTGGTTTTTTTTCTTTTTTTCTCTCTTTTTTTTCTTTGGTTTGGAGTTTTTTTGGGTGGGGGGGTTATTGGTTTTTTGGGGTTTTGGGGTTTTTTTTTGGTTTTTTTTTTGTTAAGGAGTAAAAGGTTGTATAAAGTGCCAGGAACTATTGGGATTTTTTTTTTTCCAATTAAAAAAAAAGAAAAAAAGAAGGAAAAAACCAAACCCCAAAGGTCAGGAGAATATATCAACTGACAAGGAATATGATCTTATAGAAGATTATACTGTGGTGCAGCTGTGAATGATGTTAAGAACACTGTTCTCTAAAGGAGTTAAACCTTAACAAACTACTAGGTTTATTCTGCATGACAGCAATAAGTTAAAATATTTTCTGAATCTGGAGCAAACAGGGCACTGTTGAAAAATTGGTAGTTAAGTCTCAATACTTGAGTTTCTCTGTTGCTGTTCTTACCTTGACAGCTTGTCACTTGTGTGCTTGACCATCCAGCTCCCTTGTGGCTTCTGACTCTTCTGCTCCCTGGGAGTATCCTCTTACCACATGCTAAAGGTTTCTACACTGCATCTGTTCCATATCTTCGTCTGGCTTTCCTTCTGTTGCCTGATTGGAGCTGCATAGGAGTAAAATGTGAATTCACATTAATAAAGTCTTCATACAGAGGGGACACTTCGGTTTTAGTGTACAAATTCTTACCTTCCTACAAGGAAATTTGGGTCGTTATGCCATTAGCAAACAGCCTATCTCTTTATTTTAGGGAAGGCTTGTGGATTTTCCTCCCTCAAAATTAAAGACAGGCTGTGGAGAGCAAGTGTGCTATGTTCTTGATTGTTTAGCTGAAGAAGCCTTGAAACACACTGGATTTAGCTGGAAAAGGTACAGTACACTTCAAAGCATCCTCCCTTATGCATTGTGTTCCAGCAAACAGATATAAGTTGTAATGGTGAAACAAAACATAGGAATAACTAAAAATATTTTACTTGATGTTTCATGAGATGGAAAATTCAACTAAGCTTGAAGCAGGGGGGCCAATTAATTCCTAATGCAATTTCACACAACTGGCCTATTACCAGCAAGGCTGAGTTTGGACCATTATAGACTTTGCTAATCAAGGTTTAACTGATGATCTTTTTTTTTGGTTATTTCCCTATGCATAACTTCTTGTTAATCTGACATTTGAGATGAAACATTTAATGTCCTTTTAAGTTCTATCAATCAGTAATAAATTCCTGGAGTTATGCACAGTGTGATCATGTTAGAAGTAGACTACAGTAATTTTATTTCATCTGAAGGAAATCTTGGGACAAATTAGATGACAGATAATCTCAAGTATATGAGAATATCTTTAAAAATGTTCTTTATTTCATTCTTTCACTCTGATGGCTTTTTAAATGGATATAGCAAAGTAATTTCTACCTTGGAAATATTTTACTGTTACTTCTGTTTAGTTCACAAATTCCACTGTAGGCTCAAAATAAGCCTGTGGTGACTTGCACTTGAATTCTAAGAGCTTAGACCAATAGAGAAAAAACCAAAAATTTACTTCCTAGGTGTCTTTGTAGTGTGAATGTACTGTACTGCTTGGCATAATAAATAGCTTTTACTTTTAAGACAGTCCAAGCTGAACAAGACTTTCAAGGCTGAGTGTATATTTATTTAAGTTGTGAAACACTAATCGCTGACTACATATATTCCACATCATCCATTTTTCTCATGAAATGTTTCGTTTGCAGAGGAATTTACAATTTATTGTGTTAAAAGCTCTGGTGTTCTTTGAATTAATTTCAGGCCAGAATATCCAACAGAAGAGCCAGAAGAAGAAGAAATAACAGAAGATGATGCAGAATTAACACTTAATAAATTGGAAGAGGATGTTGCAGTAGGTTTATTTGATTGGTTTTGATTATATTAGTATTGCTGAACTATGAGGAAATTTTTATTCATAGTTCATTTTGTTTGGCTTTGTTTAAGAAATCTTTTCTGTTAGCCGTTCAAGTTTTTTCCTGCAGCTCCATTCCTGTGTTGTCAGATTCTCTATAGAGTTTTTTGTTGCTTTTCAGATAAGGTTAACTCGAGACAGAGTGTGTGTTCCTATGTGCAGTGGGATCTAACCATGCATTAAAAACACAGATTCAGAATTGCTTCTTTTCTGCTGATGCATCTACTCTTCATGTTAAACTAAAGGGTTAAAATAGGAGAACAGTCAGCTGTCTGCACTTTTCTGTATCTTGTTAAGGTTTAAGCTGCTTAAATTGGGAAACGGGCACAAAACAGTTAAGTAAAGCACAGTTGAAATCCTTTGAAGAAACTCTGGGTTTGCTCTCAGGTATTGTCCTAGACCTTGATTTTCACAACTAATGTTTTCTCTTAGCTCTTCCGAATATGTGTGTGTGTTAATAAAACCACGGAGGTGTTATTCCCTTACTAGGTATTTCATTATCCAGCAGTTTATACCAAAAGGATACACATTTTTTAGAGCCCCTAGTGGTTCTACAGGGATTAGTTACATGCCAGTGTAATTTTTTCCCCCAGTCCATTGTTGCTGCTAGTATATTGATACTAACTGTATCCATAACTGAATTTAGCAGTATTTTCAGCAGTTAAATGCTAATTATGAGGTTCATTGATTTTTCTTTGGTTTTGATTCTTCTGAATAAAAATGATGAGGCTGACAGAGACAAACCTAGTTCTGTAAATCTTGGGGAATCGGGTAGCCTGCATTAGGTGGCCAGCAGTAGGCAGTGAGGTGGGTGTGCAAGAAAATCTGCAGTTTGGTTTCTCAATTCTGATAACCAGTCTTCTTGTTCTGGTGGCATATTCTTTTAAGTGCTGCACAAATATGTATTGTCCATTTAGCAAAAGATAGTCTCAATCTAGTCTTAATTTCTTGCAAGTGTTTTGGGGACTCAGGGTCAAACATGCTAGAAGAAAACAGTGGTCCTCCATAGTTAAAAATTGAGTAAAGTAGAGGAAAGAGGAATAAACTCCAAGGTCTCCACTGAGTCTTGAAGGATTCTTCCCTAAGACCTGTGTTATTGCAGCTTTTGTGATTTGTGTAGAAAGAAAGTTGTTGATGAAATTTCACTTTGGTTGAAAAGAGAGTCAAGAGGGGGAAAAGGTGTATAAGGGTGAAGTGTATGGGTGATAAAATGGCAGATGAAATACAGTTTAGATAAATGAATGTTAATGCACAGAAAAAGCATCTTTCATTGTGGGTGATGGGCTCCCAGCTGATCATAGTCATGGAATAATGGACTTTTGAGACTATAACAGAGAACTCTATAAATACGTGAACAGAGTGTGTGGTCTCAGCAAGAAAAAATCAATTGCCTCAATTTCAGTTGTGTCATTCTGCACACTGAAGATGTGGGTGGCATCATTCTGCAGCTTTAAATATGTAGAGCAAACAACAGCTTGAAAACTGTGTGGAGGTCTGGTTATGGTTTGGTTTTTGTTTTGATGTGCTTTTATTTTTAAGGTAAAGCTTTAAGAAACACATAAAAAATTAGAGTTACCATACAACTATTGATAATGGGCCATTTGATGTCAGAGGCCTTAGGTTTAGGGTTTGGGTTTTTTTGATTGGTTGGTTTATTTTTGTAATACTATGGCACTCTGAAGGAAATGTGGGGTAGCTTTGATCTTTCAGCTTTTCCCAGGTGTTACTTCTCTTCATAAGCTTCATATCATTAACTCTCCATGTCTTGTTTTGTTCAGAAATATGGAACTTAATACTCCTTGTTTTGTGCTCCTGCAAATTAAAATTATGGAGAAAGATTGTGCAGTGCTTACTGAAGTCTAACTTTGCAACTTCTCTTAAGGAAGAAGAGTCAGACAATGAAGAAAATTATATTGACCTGAATGTTCTAAAGGCGCAAACTTACAGATCAGTAAGTTGTTACCCATCAGTCCTCTCTTGAGAGATTTTTTACATCTGTAGCAGCAATTTGTGTCTGTTGGATTTAAGTCTAAAAATCCTTGTATAGTCTCTACTTGAGAAAACACCCCCTTTGAAATGAAACAGCTTGTTTTTAAAGAGCAATGTGCAGCCAGTTTCTGAACTGATATCACTGAAGGGCTGCTGGGAACATTTGCAAGGAATTTTTTGCAGAGTCTTCTAGAGAAACATGGTATTAGTTTCATGAATATATTTTAATCCCCCTTAATTTCTGAAATGTATTGTAATTTCTTATTATATATATTTAATTATCTTCAGTTTTAAGTATGATGAGAAGATACATTTATTTTAATTCCAAATCTTTATGAATTCAAAGAAGGCCATTAAACAAATTTGTTCCATCTGTAGTCTAGATCATTCTGGATATAAATATTCTTCTAATATTAACACTGTAAGCCATTATAGTGATTTCTAACAGTTCTCACTCTGCATAGCAATGCTATTTTGTGCATAAACTTCGTGATTTTTACACAGAACATGAATGACACTGCAAAGCAAGAAGAGATTTTACAGTCCACAACAGATGCAGCAGAGTGGAATCTGGAAGTGGAACGTGTGCTTCCACAGCTGAAAGTCATGGTCAGAACTGATAATAAGGTATGAAAGAATGGATTTGCCTGTGTACATGTGGTGATTAAAATGTGATTTCAATCAATGCTGTTCACTTTCTGTTTGCAGTTTGTCTTTTGTCATGCCAAGACTTGTGAGTAATGGGCCCCCCAGTGCTATCTTGTCTGAACCTTTGTCACTTACTTTGACCCTAGAAGCAATAATTTTCAGTAAGGTGTTTTTTCAATAGTATATGTTTTGTCTGCTGCTTACAAGGCACCTTATTTCTGTATATTTATTCAGTGGAGATTTTTTTCAGTCCTCTTGACATTTCCAATGTATCCACACTTCTAAAACATTATACCCTCAACTTAACAACTATTCAGATATCTTCCTGGAGGAGAGCTGATGATCTTACCTTTCAACTGTTCCATTTTTAAGCCACATGAAAGGCTGATTGTATGGAATCCCTCTTGTTGAACTTTACATGACAACCAAGTAGGTCTGTACCCCAATCTAGTCATCCTGAACTCTCCTTATGTTTAGTGAACAGAAGTGAATGCTTTTTCAATTGATCTTGCTCACCATATCCAGATAACTATCTCAGGGTGAAATTCATCATGTTTTAGAACTGTGTATTTCTCTCCATAGTCTATTTCAAGGAGTCTTTCATGAGCAGCTTAGAAGTAGGCATCAGTCTTTGGCAAGTCCAAACCTAGGACTTGCTCCTGGCATTGCCGTAAGCATTCTTTCTAGGAGCTTGTGTAGCACATGCAGATCAGTGCAGTATTGAAATTGTTCATTTGCAATGACCCAGCTGGTTGGGGTGTTGGAGCAATCTGCAGCACTGATATATCAATACAATACATATACATGAATACAATGGAAGATAATTATCTTTCCAAAAATAGGGGAAACCCTCAACTGGCTGCTGAACTGCTTGCCTGTCTTACACTATACTGCATTCTTCTGTGTGAAGGATTGCTTGGGTTGAACCACTCTGCTGTGATCCTCAGCAAGCCCATCTGTTGCAGAGAACATGATGCTTGAGTCTTACAGTGAGGAATTAAAATTTAATAAAGACATACATGAAAAATTAAAGCCACTGTAGGATCTGAGCTTTACTAGCTTCCATCTTAATGCACCATCTCTTGGCCTTAAGGAATATGTCTAAATGAACATGAAAAGAGGATTATTCTTTTTCTAGCTTCTGTGCTTTCAGAAATAATTGGAGAGAAGTGTTTGGCCTTTTTCTGTTCTGCCAGGAAACATAATATTCTGTTTCCTAAGCTGTGCATGTAAACATAGTACTGGGAGAGTATTAATGGTTTAATCAATGGCATTAGAAACTAGAACTTACTGTAAAGTCCTGGAGAGAGGTGAGGGTGGGTTTTGTGCCTGTTGTTTTTATTTAAACTCCAAGGTTAGGCAAATTGTGAACAAATATCACCAGATCAACCAGAGATCACGAGTCTCCTACAAACCTGAAACAGAACATAAGTACATTTTCTCTAGTGGCTCGTTACCTGATGTGCAGTGCCAGTTCACAGCACCTTTTCTCTGCCCCCATCCCTGAGTCCATGTATGTTTCCTATGATCTAGAAGCTGGAAATAATTTTCCCCCTTCAAATTGCATCCCATTATCAAAACAAATTTTGGTATTTCTGCCTCTTTAATTTCTTTCCATTCTTCTCCTGGTAACAGTAAGGACTAAAATAGAAAGGAAAGAACAGATAGTCCAGAACTGGTAGGTGTTGGGCATCAAAAGCACTCATTTTGTCTAAGAATAAGCTGAACTGGTGCAGCTACAATCAATATTTTTAGTATTTGTGCCCAGAGTGGTTTCTAGCAGAAATAGTTCCATGAAGATCAGACTCTAAAAAGCATAGCTGATACGGTATCAGTGAGGATGTCAGCATTTGTTTATGGATCTGAGTGTCACATGTGACATCTGGGAGATTTATAAATTGTGTCACATTGAGCCAGTGCCCCTGGCTATGAACATAGCAGTGGCAGGATGATACATGGCAATAGTCTAAAAGAGATCTGACCCTGCTTTGCATACCCACCATTGTTTAGTAACCAGAGAAAGACAAAAGTTGTACTTACCTGTGTTTAAATTTGTGATGTCTTTTTTAGGATTGGAGGATTCATGTAGATCAAATGCATCAGCATAAGGATGGAATTGATTCTTCTTTGAAAGAAACTAGGGTATGTCTTAGATGTACAGAATATTCTACTCATCTGTCAGCATTTTTATTTTCTCTTTTATTTGAGATGCATTAAGAACTAAACTGATCGCTTTTTTTCTTCAATTTGTTTGTGCTATTGCTGTAAAATTAAAAAGGAAAAGATATGATAATGATCATTAGGGACAGCGCTAGTGGCAAAATACCTTGTGGGAAAGAGTTGTATTTGTGAGGATAAACAGGACTATCAGGGTCCAGTAACAAATGCATTACTATAAGTACATCCTGACTACAGAGGACGAAATAGAATAATACAATCTGAAAGTGCTGTTAAAAACCCCAAAATACGCTCAAATACTGTTGCTAGAGTAACTTACTGACATTTACATTTGTAATTAATTGAGGAGAGTGATGTAAAGACCAAAATATGCATTTTGGAGGTGGGCAAACCAGAACGCATTTGGAATAATTTTTTGTTGGCTAAACACAGCATTTCTGTACTATTTTTCTCTCTTGCTGTAGGCTTCCATAGCCTTTCTTAACTACAGCACCATTTTGTTACTCTTTGCATACTGTCTGTATACTGTCAACCCACAGAATGTGATTTTCTAGGGTTACCTTGACAAACTCCATAATGAAATCAGCAGAACACTGGAGAAGATCAATAGCAGGGAAAAGTACATCAACAGTCAGTTGGAGCACTTGGTTCAAGAATACCGTTCAGCGCAAGCCTTGCTGAGTGAGGTATTGCTGATCTTTTGTTGTTGCCTTCTCTAGTATTAACTTGCTGTTAAGTGACGGTAGAGGCAAAGACAGCATGGAGTGAGTTATCTATGAATTCTGCTGTTGAATGTAATGCAGGGGAAATGTTGATTGGCTGTCAAATTATATTCTTCCTAAGCTAAACTAGCAATTTCTATTCAACTGTTCTACAGGGGAAAGTAGATGGTTTTTGCCTGAGTGTGATGTATAGCTGTTGCCAGTCTTGAGCAGCTAGTAAATTGCTAGTTCTGCTTTCCCTGTGAAGTTCACACATCTGTCACGAGTGGAAAAGCTACAGTCTCAGTCCAGCATTCCTCCCTTGGAGTGAATACTGGTGCTAATGTGCACAAAGGACTCTGGTCCTTTGCTTCATTTTCTTTTTATGCCAATAGAGTGCTGTCTGAGAAGCTTTTTGATCTCCTGTTTAGGAGGTGTTATAGCCTGCCTTTTGGCAAGCCCTCCTGGTTGTGGCCATGCTGACAATAAGGCTAACAGAATTTGACCCCTGCACCTTCTGTTTGCCTTGCTGTTAAAAGTATCTTCAAGACAGTAGTTTACTATTGATTCTGGGTTTCAGTATTCAATCCTTTCTGCGTTATGGCAGATTTTCTTCATGTTTATTTCCTCATGTAGATGATTAGAAAACATGGTTCTTATCAACTGTGTATTTGGACTATTACGGTTTTGAAAACTGCTTTACATTTTTGAATGATAGTCATTACAGGGGCTGATGTTTCAAGCTTGTCCTCATTTGTAAACCTCACTGGGGCTTTGTGGGAGAGTTTCTGGAATTGGAACATACAAGAGCAAGTCTTGAAGTTTTCTATGAGCTATCTGCGTGCATCTCTTCAACTCTGTCATTACAGCAAAGACATGTTTCTTTCCAGGCTAAAGAGAAGTACCAAGAAGGAAGTGGGGGAGTAACTGAAAGGATTAGACTGCTTTCTGAGGTAAAACACATCTTACCTTAAAAGTCTTCAGAGAGTTGGCATTTAGTGGCTGCAGTTTAATTAATGTAGTTCTTTCTGATTTGTTATCATGTTAAAGATTAACCTTTGTTTGGGGGAGGCAATCTAGTCCAGTCCCTAAATTTTAAATGCAGGCTGCCATTGATTTTTAACTCATGAAATGTGATCTCAGTTTGTAAATGAAGGTAAATGTTGTGTATTTTATAACCTGTGTCTTAGAATTATGGAGGATTAATAAATCATGTCCATACATTCTTTGGAAGAAGAAAAGCTTAACTCTTACTTTTAGTTAAAATTAAAATTTGAAATTTTGATCTTCCAGGCACTTAAAAGCAATATTTGACTAAATAGTAATTTTTTTCATAGATCAAATTATCGTCTTCCCTAGATCTGTTTTTCTATTGTGGGTTTTCTTTTTCCTTTATATCAGTGCTCTGACAAATGTAAATAAACATCTCCTGTCTCCTAACTGCCTCTACATGTTGAGTGTTTCATGGCATTTCATGTAGAATTACGGCCTGATTTCCAAATACTTCAACACTTTGTCCAAATAAAATTTTTTTTAAATGGCTCTGTTTGGGTTTTAGAAACCAACTTTATTTATTAGACAATAAAATCTCTGGAATAGTTGCATAAAATAGATCACACAATAAAAATGTGTTGGAAATTGCAGAACAAATCTGATATGTTTTAGAACAGAATAGAACAGTTGAGTTGGAAGGGACCTACAGTGATCACCTAGTCCAGCTGCAGTACATTATACAGCAGTTTAATGAGAGTTTTCTAGCAACGACTTGAGTGTATGAATTCTGCAGAATTAGAGCTTCTTTCTATTTTATGCTCAAGGAAGTAAGTTTGAACAAGTATGTTGTGATGACTTCAGATTTACATGGTGTGCTTTGGAAGCTGATTGACTGATTAGTAATGGTGAATGTGTTACTAGCTGGTATCCTTCAAACTACGTAGATGCAGTGGTGTATGTCTGAGCTAAATCAGACACACTGGCTGTTAGTACTGATCTGTTTTCTGGCGTGCACTCAGACCTCAGCCCACTTGGCAATACCAGTACCACTGCAGGTGTGCAGTAACAATGCAGCAGTGATTCCTGTTTGTTACTTAAAAGGCTTACTGAGGCCTTAATGAAGGGCTGTTTTCATGTTATAGATAAGAATACTGAACTATCACCTTAGAATCATATATTTGTTTTTTTTCATTGTCTACAAAGGCAGACACTGCTAGACAGTGCTGGAATGTACTTTTGTTCTTCATACAAGCATTTTACATACCTGTAACCCGTGCCTATGATACAGGAGGCTACCTAGAACAGAGGCCAGACAAGATTAGGAGAATAAAATGGGTATTTATTGAAGAGCCTTCTATAGATACACCTTGGGCAGTCAAAAGCCTTCTCCAGGAGAGGCTACACCCAAGGTGGACAACTGGTCACAAGTTTTCTACACTTTTATAAGTTTTGATCAATTTACATATCAGGGTTAATCCTCCAATTACAGATTCAGGTATTGAAATAATTTACCCCCCTCCCCCCCCCTTTTGTTCCCCTTTTTAGAGGTTTAGTTTACATATTTTGGGGCCCGGAACAACAAGGTGTCCTTGAGTCCAAGCCTAGAGAGGATTTGTTATGTCTAACTGGAATGTGAGAACAGGAGCTCACAGACTATTTGGAGTTTTAGAGCTACACGCTAAAGCAGTACAGGATCTGAAAAATACAAAAGCTAAATCTTAAGGCATCACCTATGCCAGCAGGCTGGACTGCTGCACCTTCTGCTGCTGGTGCAGTGCTGTTTCTCTGGTTTCCAGTGTAACATGCTGAAGTCCTGATGCTTCCAGAGGAGCAGCAGGCATAGTTATTTGATGACTCTTGATCTGCAGGGATATTCGTTCCTATGTTCTTCCATCCAGCATCACACTGAAACACTAACATTGTTTCTTTTATTGGGGATGCAGAGATTTTCAGTAACACTATGGTGTTTGGTCAGATTGTTACTCTTTCTCTGTCATTTGTAAAAAATGACAGAGAAAGGGTAACAAAGAGTAACAGTTTAATTTAGTTAAGTTTTCTGAATGTTTGAAAAATTGTTCCTCTTTATATAACAAGTAAACTTTTCTGAATTTTTGAAAAATTGTTCCTCTTTATATAACAAGTAAGATGGATTAGTTCATTATTTTTAACTAAAGCAGTTATTCAGCAGAGACTTTTTTTCAACTTGATATTCATCTGGTTTAATTAAGAAAAAACTATCTATTTTAAGATTACAGAAGCATTAGAGAAAGTAAAGCAGGAAATAGAAGAGAAAGGAAGCAGTATGACTGATGGTGGTAAGCACATTTTTGTTTCAGACAACACACCCTTTTTCTTGGTGACAGTTTCATGATGTGTACTTCATTAAAGTAAGAGTAAGAGCAATTACAAGGA
Source organism: Pomatostomus ruficeps (assembly GCA_013400735.1). NCBI lineage: Eukaryota > Metazoa > Chordata > Aves > Passeriformes > Timaliidae > Pomatostomus > Pomatostomus ruficeps. The sequence continues at coordinate 29,069 of VYZT01038334.1, read as the reverse complement.
GCAAAATCATGCAGGAGCATCATATTTGTGGGAAGGGAGGGATTAGAATCCAAGTGTAGGGCACAAAACATTTTAATAGCTTTTCACAAGTAAGATGATCCCCTGCTGAAAGTGTCTTCAATTCTCTACCAAACCACAAGTCAGGTATGGGGATAGGCTTTCAGCTGAGCAAAACACATCATTGAAAAACCTGTCTTAATGTTGATGCATGTTTTTATGAAGCTCTCAGACGTCAAGAAGACAGCAAAATTGTCATTGCCTATTTCTGCCTTTAAAGTGTTTTGCATATTGAAAATGATGTATCAGTACAATCATGTCTTTAGAGTAGAACATCCTTTTGTTCATTCAACTCTTCAATTTTAAGGAATGAATTACAGCAAACAATGCTTTTGTGTTAGGTGGCTGACAGAGTTGTACTGTTTATCTTTCTTGGACAGCTCTTCTAGTGAAGATTAAACAGGCCTTGACAAAATTGAGGCAAGAAACCATTCAGATGGACATACAGATTGGTGTGATGGAACACACATTGCTCCAGTCAAAGCTGAAAGAGAAATCGAATATGACCAGAGATATGCATGCAACAGTGATTCCAGAAGCCACAGAAGGTGCCTATTAAAATTGGTTGGACCTGACTTGGTTTGCCCAAAATGCAGTTTTCTTCCATTTGATTTTTTGTGAGTTCAGAGGTTTTGTTTTCATTGGGGTAGGAGAATGTGGGTTTTTTTCATGTTCCTTTTTAACAAGATGCTTGTTAAAAGATGCACTTTTTAAAGAAGTAATGTGCATACTTTAGACTCAAGAGGGAGCCATGTTTGATTTGGTGCTGGAAAGATTTACTGTGTATCTCTTCCAAATATACTAATAAATTCTTGTTAGTGAAGATGTCTCTATTTCTTTGAAGAATGTTATGTAGTGGGAAAGTCTATAGAATGATGCTGACAGCCTGTAATCTTGATACTCCTCAGTGCTGAAAGGAAATTGCTTGCAAAGGACTTGGAAGGTCTGTTATCACTTACATACATTTAGTACGAAGTATTTAATTGATGAAATAATACAGCATTACCCTTTCTGACAGGCGGGGTCAAAACTGATATTAGCTGCAAGACTCCTCTAACAGCAGCAACAATATCAAAATCTACATAAGACCAAAGAAGGTGAAAAGTGTTGTTTGGAAATTTCTCTTGGCTTTCGAATCTTTTCCATGTGCCATCGCTGTTTCAGAGTCACTTTATATTAGCATTGGGTCAAATGCTGCTTTCATTTATAGTATTTTGTAGAGCTCTGTGGACATAATTTGGATTATTCTTGTTTTCTGTTCTTGTGTCAGAACACCCACTTTTGATTTCTCTGAAGGAAAAATGTTGCCAAATCTAGTTGAGTAATACAGAATGAGAAGAAAAATGTAGGAGGAAGGGGTTGGGAATGTAATGGCAACAGGGAGCTTGCTTTGTCTTAGCAAATGTGTAGGTAGGGAGTGATTCTAGATGTTAGTGGTAATGAAGGAGTATGGAGGAAAGAAATAACCTTATTAAAGTACTAGTACATCCTTCTGGTTCTGCTTGTTCATAAGCCATGAATGACAGTGGTACAATTCCAGTGGCATTAAAATCCTCCCCTGACTTCTGTAGGCTATTCCATTCATCTGACAATTAATTTCTCTCTCTCAAAGGTGAGCAGTATTTTGCAGAATCAGTGGATCAGTTCTGTGTCTGAAAGTCAAAATACTTGACCGAGTCAGTACTATGAGCCAGTGTAAGTTTGTTGTGCTTCAGTGTTTCATTTGCCAAAAAGAAAAAGCCCTAAACCCACTTAATAAGTGAAAAGCTATCTGTAAATGTCAACTGTTACAATTTACCTGTGCAAGCAACTGCTGAAGATCTCTATGAATCACACTGGAAATCAGTATCCAACTCCTTTTGCTGCCTACCTATATCCTCCCACATTCAGCTGAAATTAGAAAAGTTATTATTCATGTTCCCTTTGTTAGGTGCTGTTGCTACTGCATATTTACTTTAACAGCGACTTCAATTTAAGACAAAGCAACTCCCTTTTGCATTGCCTGCAAAGCAGCTCACTGACGCTTTTGGATTGCAGTGTTGTGTTGTATCAATGCTGTTTATGTAAATGCTTTCCTCAAAAAACTCCTCCTTCATGCTAATATAACAAACATAATTAATTATAAACCTTTCCTTATGAACCGAGCCTCTTATTCTGTTAGAAGTGAATCTGTTGAGACAAACATGGCCAAAAACCCTCTAATGTGACAAAAATCTCTGGAAGAAAAGTCTCCTTTGTGCCAAAGTAATTTTTAAAATAGCATGCTAATTATCTGGAATTGATCTACATTATTTTTAATGGTACTGTCTGAAACTGCCTTCATCTAAGTAGAACACTTCTATTGTTGTCTCAGGGGTGATACATGGCCTTTAATTGTCACTTGGCAAAGAGTGGCATTTGCCCCTTGAGACAGTAAAAGCACTTGACTGTGCTTTGGAAACAGCCTTACTGATCCAGCAAGTCGCCACACCACCTTCCTTAAAAGCAAAGGAGGGCAGTGACGCCTGTCACAAGCAGCCCTAAAGGGCCTTCTTGAAAAGCAAAGATCTGTGTAATTATTCCTCTGCTGAATCAGTGCAGGAAGCAGAAGCCATATTAAAATTAAATCACTTGCTTCACATTACTTCCTGTACTGCTCATTATCTAATGCAGTGTCAGAACTGAAGACCAACAGAGAACAAAGATGTCCCTAAGTTAGTAGGATGCACATAGAGCTCTTCTATAAAAGAGTCTCTCTTCTTCTGGAGAGCATTTAGGAAAGATGGATTATTCGCAAGAGTTAACTTTTGTATACAGCTGTCCTCTTCCAAGGTCTCAACATTTTCAGTTCTCTGGAATGTCAGCATGGAGGCAAGGTGTCCCTGTCACATGTTACCTAGAAGCCAAGTAGAAGCTGGCTGTAGACAGACCCAGAAATCATGCAGAGAGAGAAAGAAGGAGCTTCATTTGCTCCCTTTGGTTAGAGAAGCCATGGGTTTTGTCCTTGCCATGAGGACTGCAATAGTTCAGCCTTGTAGGTGGCTCCAGGAAGAGCTGACACTTGGTTCTTGGAAACATGTTGTTGGGGAAGGCTCACAGCAGGAGCCAGCTCACTCTCTTGCATGCACTCCTCAAAGTTCCAGAAAAGGAATACTTGCAGCATATTACTTCTTAGGGTTTCTTCTTTTTTTTCTGAAACATCTCTGAACCTCATAACATGAGCCAATGTCTTATTTCCCTGTCTTATGTCTAGGCTAGGATGTAAGTGCCCTGCTGGGACCTGGAAATAGCCTTAGTGCTAGGTACTCTATTAGAGGTGCTGTTTACAGGCCATTTAGGATATCTGAGAGTGATTACATGCATTACCTTCTTACTTTAATAAATATAATACCCCACTCCCCATTCTCTTCTAGTGTCAGCAGATAGCATGAATTGCTGTGCTGATAAAAAGAGCAAAGGGCTGGTTTTTTTACCTATTAATCCATTATTCTCACAGAGAACTTTCTATAGAGTTGGTGACTTAACACTGAAATTGCAAGAGTTTAAAAGTGGCTGTCAATCATAAGGCCGAGAGTTCATTGTTTCAGCACTGAGACAAGTAAATCACTTGAACTTGCATTGCTGAGTTCTGTGAAGGAAGCTGAATGAGTTCACATGAGCTTGAGAAACCACTGTTACAAACAACTCTCAGATCTGGTCAAAATATTCTCACTCCTGTCTGCTGGTGGCGTTAAAAGTCTTCCCCTCTTCACCCACTCAAAAGAGAGGAACTTAAAGGCAAAGCTTTTCTTGAAGAGGAAAACAAATGTCCACCTACTATTAAACTTTGCTGCTTTTTTTTTTTGGGAGTACAGCTCTACTGTGCACTACGACATACAAAAAAATCACTGTATTGCTAATTGTAACTTACAGTAAGAGCAATTAAGTCATCTGTGCATGACCTATAAAAAAACCTAGGCATAAATGAAGAGCCTGTGCGCGAACATTTCCAGCTTCTGTGCTCTTTGAATTTTGCATCCCAATTTTGCAGCCTGGGCTTGTCTCCAAGTTTGACAAATGTTAATTAAAAAAAGAAGGAGTTAGTTGATGCTGTGCTGCCACGCTGGCCGCGTGCCCGCTCGGGGATGTCAATGCTGCAGTGTGCCCGCGCAAGGCAGCTGCACGTGCATGCGCACAGGCCAGCACCAGAACAACATGCCTGAGAAAACCCTGGCCTACTTCCTGCAGCCTCGCTGCTTTCCGTGCACTCTCGTGGATGGATTCGTGTGTTAGGAAACAGTGGGGTGATACCTGGAAACGGCGTGAAATAAAACTCAGGAAAAGTTAATCAGTACCCGTGAGGTTAAAGTAAACAGAGGATATGAGCACTGGCTTTTCTGCCTAAATACTGCTCATAGGCAGGGACTTTCCAGGGAAGGCTTGGAGATAGCAAAGGTTATTTTCATCTGCCATTTCCTCCTTTCGATGTGTATTTCATTCATCAAGTGTCATTACCAGGGCTTTCTCATGTATTAGCTAATACTTAGCTATTGCTCCAGGGCTTGGTGTTGCTGGCAATGTCTGTCTTTCAGCCTCCTAGTAACAGCCCTACCATTTTGCAATTATTCCCACGCAACACTGGAATGAGCAGGGTTGAGAGCTTTTTATTGAGAGTAAGTAACTATTTGAATAATGCTAGTCTTTCACTTACTGCCTAGTTTTACTCTGTTCTTTTTCACTCCTGGTCTTACAAATTAGGAGTGGCTGTATCTCAGTACTCCATCCCAGTAGTGGCTGAGATGCTGGTCACCCACATGCCTCAATTACTTGTTGTAAAAATCAACAAAGGTGAATATTTTATGGTCAGAAGGACAGAATAATTATTTCTAATAATATTCCTCTTGATAATGCACTAATTGCAATTCTTCATTCAAAAATATTTTCCTGTTTCTCTGGTTTTCAGAGGATGACAATACTTCAAATGACACCATAGTATTATTCAATAGTAACACAAAGAATTAAACTGTAGAGTGTAGGCATCCCCTGTTTCCCATCCCTCCTCTAGTTTTAGAGCAGAAGTTTCTTGTATCTTGGTAGGGGGGCTCTTGGAAGGTTTTAGAAAGTCCTCCCTATCCTTCTTCAGCATGGCTTGTCCATGAGCATTTTACCTCCTTTCAAAGAATCCATTTGGGAAAGAATACAAGCCAGTAGTCAGACCAAAGGGGACAAGCTGTAAAATTTTCCTGGAAACTAGTGCCAAAAACATGGTGCAGAAGGTTTCAAAAGGTTTGACAGCATCTGTTGAACATTGTTTCCTTTGTTACAGGAGGTGCACAAGTTCTCATATGATGGCAGGAAGGATTTCTGCCGAGTTTATCAAATTCTGTCTAACAACAGTAAAAACAATGAAAACTGTGATCTTAAAAGTGTCACTCATTAATTTTGTACTAATTTGTCCAGCAGCCATTTCATTATAGCCTTCTGTAGAGTGCCTGTAAACTCCAGTAAAACATTCTTGAAGATTTTCATAATCTCCAGCTATATAATATTGACAATGAAGAATAAAAAATACTGTCCTGAGAAGATTTTTCCTGGGACAGAAGAGTACACTCTAGGTGTGGCAAGGCATGGAGATTTTTTCTTTAAGTAGTCCAGTATGCTGACTTTTCTGTTTGAATAAGAACACACCTGTTAGTATGTTTGGGTTTGTGAGAACTCTTACTGGAAAAAGGAATTGCAGGTAACTGTGTTAGAGAAGATAAACCACTGAAAGTCAGTTCAGTTTTCGCCAGCAGTGAACAGGATTGATACACAGATAACAAATTCGTATTAATAGAACGAAAGAGCTTCCTTTAAAAAGCTCTTCCATATTGTCTTGGCTTAAATGTAGAAAATATTCCTTCACTTAGTTACATTCCATTTGTTGCTTCTAGTTAATCTTCATCCCTCTGCAGTGCACAGTGTACTCCTGTGTCATGATGTTTCCCTCCAAATCGTTGGAAGTTGGACAACATGACCTGAATATAATGGATGTGGTCAGTCCATTTGAGCATCTGCTAAGCTGGGTGAAACTGCCTTGGTGTCTCTGTGGAGTGTCACCTGTGAGCAGCCACTGCTGACACCGATCCAGTGTGGGTGTTTGGAGATGAGAAGCAGGAAGCCAGTCCCACTTCCTGTCAGAGAAACCTCAGCTTCTACAGTGCTTAAGAAAACCCTGTAGGAGACTGTAGAAGGCTGGGCAGCCTGAATTTGCTGGTACAGCTGCATACAGAGGGAAAGTGAACCACTACGGTGCTTGTCCCCCTTCTGCTAAAAGCAGCTAATCAAAACTCAGCATCCCATTGATTGCCCTAATCAGGGAGAAGAGAAAGTGGTGAGGAAGCCAGGTGGTAACTTCTGTGCCTAGAATGAATCAAACAAACAGCAGAAAATAAAACACAGAACCTGCTCACAAATTCAAGTATTCTTCTTGAATATTTTGAATTCTCTTGACTAGTTTCTGGAGTCAGGCTAACATTCTGAGTAAGGATTGGCTTTCCTACCTCACTTGTGTTTTTTCAGATCTTCACCACCTCTCTCTTCTCTATATGCAATAACCTTTATGCCTGAAGCCTCAGAATTTTGGCTGGATCACTTATCTCTGTCTGGAGGACAGACATTTTTATGTTGCACCTTTCAAAACCACTCGCTTCCGGAAAAAAACCTTCCTTTTTATCTGCACCACAAAGAGTTGTATTGATACCAAGAGTTTCAAAGCAGTTTAACTTGACCTTTACCAGCATAAGGTTTGGCTAGGAGGAGGGAACCTTTCATTTGTGAAAAAAAGTTGTTCTGTTCAGTGGTGGAAGAAAAGAAGAAATGGAAGAAGATATGGCCAGACAGTGTATCTTCTAGAAAGCTGTAATATTCCCTGCAGAACTCAGATTTTTATTCTGTGCCTACATCTTGTGGGGTATCTCTGAACACCCGAATTTGCCATTCCTGATTTTAGCAGTGACCCCAACATAAAGCTTCAAGAATATAACAATGAGCAAGACCCATGGCATACAGAAAGATCTTTCAGTGCACTACAGTAACTAAGCCTGCATTTGAGATGAAACATATAATTTATATTTTAGTGACTTGGAATACAAAATACCCATTTATCAGTGCGAGGGACCTTCTGACAAGCAGCAGATAAAGCTTTACTGGATGCAGAAAATGCAATAATGGTAAAGGGTTATGAAGTCTTTTTATGACAATCCCTCCTATATTTCATCCCAGAAAATGCTGATAGCTCCTTTTCACTGTGTCTTAAGTGTGGCAGCTCTATTATACGGATCCCAATCTTTAAACCATGCTTTGGCAAATGTATCCTTTGTGGCTCTTGTGTGATCAATTATGCTTTACTCAGTGCCATGATTGTTTACAACACACCACAGTCTTCCAGTGCGTGAAGACACATTTATTACAGACAATGGTGCCAGTGCTGATCTGTTCTTATTGGCCATTTCAAAACAAGAGCCAGACAAAAAGGCATCTGTTTTCAGTGGCTGGTCAGGTTAGTACTGGAAGTCACTTCTTGGTGCTTTTCACCCTATGTTGGAATACAGCTGCCAGTGCTCAGGGGCCCCTTTCACTGAGGACCACCTCGGCAGAAGAGCTGCAGTGGACTCAGGATAATTCTAGCACTGACCTGCCTTTCACAAGCTGTTCAGGCAAATCTTCACACTGAGTCATTAGAGCCCTGCAAATGGCTTATACAGTTAAAACATCCAAGAGTGTCAAAATGAGTCATATTTTTCAAGTGACAATTGCTATTTTGAGTGACTGTTTCGCATTACACTTAGCAGGACATGCAGGAAACAACAGTGTTTAAGCTTTCCTGCTGCTCATGGTTCCTAGCACGTGACCAGCCAGGGCAGTTATATCACTGAGCCACACCTTGCTCTTACCCAGAAATGATATTCCCAGGCATTCATGTCACCCCGTCAGGAGGGAGTGGCTCTGGGTTTCTACAAAAAGTTGTTTCAGGCAAAGAAGGGCATTGCTTTCAGTGGCCTGCCTAACTTGCAGACTGTACACCCAGTGCCTCTGCCTTGGAGACAGGTGAGACGCTACAGGTATCTGCAACAGTACCAGCACGCAGAGGGAAGAAAGGCAAGGTTAAGGACATAGTAGTTGTGATCATTCCTTTGAAAGACCAAAGCTGGTGAACACAAACAGTTGGACATGCCCATGCAGAGAAGCAATACCAGAAAAGAAATGGTAAGATTGCAACATAGGGAAAACCATCAGTAGATGGAGGAACATGTTTCTGTGATGCAGAGGGGCAGAAGGGATTTCTGCATTTGCAGAGAAAAGCCGGCAAGGAAACAAAAAGCACTGGAATGAGCATATTTGGTATGAGAGTGAACAGTGAGAGAAAAACACACAATAGGAAAAAGGTGCAGCTCATTAAAAGAAAGAGGTAAAAAAGAGGTATTGAGAGTGGAGAGGACAGATTGATAAGAAATTGAAATTCTCTACAACCTTAACATAAGCTAACACAAGTCACAGGACATTCCCACCAGCCTATGCACACACACAAACATCCCAAACAAACAAACCTATTTACCACAGCTACCTTTGGTGTCCAGAAGCCACAAGAAGAAGTGAAATAAAGAGAGGAGAAAAAACACGGGGGAGTTAAAAGGTTAGGTGAGGACAAGAGTCTGAGCCACTTCAGAAACAGATACACAAGCAAAGGAAATTCTAAACGGAAGAAGAGGAAGGGGGGGAGGAGGAGGAAGGCAGGGACCAGTGAGCTGAGTATGCAAGAATAGTTCTGGTTTCCACATAAACCTCCTTTGTTAGCAGCTCTTCCAGTTCTGGTCTCTGAATAGCTGGAGCAGTTCCCACTGTTCTGCAGGGAGATACTGCATTATTTGCTGCAGCCACAATGAAACAGTTAAGCGCAGTGTAAACTCTTGCAGTAGTACAAGCAAGGCCCTACTTGTAACAGCTACAAGCCTTGTTTGGCTACAGCCTTGAGGAGAAGGGGGGAAATTCTTAAAGTAACGCTTTCCAGGGCACTGTTTCCCCTCTTGCTTTTTTTTCTTTCTCTTTGGAGATAAGCTGCATTTAACTGCTGCTAATTGGTATATAAACAGGATTTAATTACTTAATGTTGCATGTTAAGTATAATTTTCACAAGTAATAGGAAAATTTCAAACAAAACTGAAGCTGTTTTAGCTTCTTCAGTTGACCAGTGGTACCTCCAGGAGAGTTCCTGTTGAACACTTCCCCTTTTTTTCCTGTTTGCACATTCAAATTTGGTGTCAAAGGGCAGAACCCACAATTACCACTTCAGGCAGGTTTAAGGACAATTAAATAAAACTTAGTTGAAAAAAGCATCTCTTGGAGACCTGCTCCTTGAGGAGAGCCATAAGTTAAAGTCATCTCACATAACTCAGAAAATTAATTTCATCTTTGTTTCTTCTTTGTCCCTACTCCAAACTTGTGATGACAAGTTGTTTGAGAATACTCATATATAACCAAATTCACGTAGAAAAATGTCCACATGAGGAGGCCAAAATGCTGTACAAACCAGTAGCAGAGTTCCAGCTAGGGTTCGGCTGGAGTGCTGCAAGTGTCCCTGGCATCCTGCCCCAGAGCCACAGACCAGCCATATGTCTGTGTGCCTTGGGCCTGGGCCAGTCTGCCTGGGAAGGCTCCTGGCTCCCCAGAGATGCCCCAAGCTGGAGATGGCAGCACCTTGTGGGCTGCCTACGCTGGCTCTGGGAGCCTCGGCAGCCCCAGCTCTGTAGAGCCGCTTGGCCGGACAGGCAGGTGTTGGGATGTAGCCTGTCTGGAGATGGAGCACCCTGCCAGACAGTTACAGTGGGGAAAAGCCAACATATGGCCCTGGGACTCCAGCTTTCCTGCTGGCATAAGCTGATCTAACGAGGAGCTGCTGTGGGTGTATTCAGCTGCCCATTTGGTTTCCTCATCTGCACGTTTCTATCACTTCCCTGCACGAGCTGCCAGTGCACAGCAGTGTGATAAGCAGGAACAGCTCACAGATCAGGCTGGAAACTCATCTGGTAGGAGCCCCCTCTGCCCACCCACCCCATGCAGGCAGCTCAGCAGCCCCTTGGGAAGACACAGAATGGGAAACAGAGGAAAGAAAGGCAGTGGGGAAATTTCTGTTGGCAATGCACAACCAGCTTGCACTGGTGGTCTACCTGCAATACCAGTTTGTGATTCTTCATTAGCCATTATTGGGTCCTACCAGTACTGAAGAGTTCCACCATGCAGCCAGGCAAACAGTACATAACTAAAACTAAAATACTCTGCTAATTATTCCAGTACTTAGTTTTTCTTACATTTGAATTTATTCCCGAGAGATTCTGTCAGAGAAACGATTAAATGATCCTACCTGCACCTCACAAAAGCTTTTCGTTTCAAGACAGAATTCCTTGCTGGCCACTCCCCTTTGGACTGTCGTGAATACAATTTTGAAAGACCTTCATGGCTAAATTAAATAAGGGGGAAAAGAATGGCAGAATGCCAGCCACTTTATTTCATACTATTACAATAATAAAGATCTTGTATAATATTATTACCCTTTTACACTCATTTTTGCCTTTTCCCTATTGTCTTGGAATATCTCCTTTGTCATTCATTGATTTTATTCTTAATAATAGCATTGCACTGAAGCACAGGGTAGGCTGAGGCTCGTGCATATAACCATACAAGAAGTCAGAGGAATCACATTCACCCACGGTGCTTTTCAGTGTAATATCTGTTGTCTTCAGTGCAAGTTGCACCTCCTCTCTCTCTCCATTGTGGGCTCTAATATATGCAGAAAACGGGAGCTCAGGGAGTCTGAGCTAAAATAGACTGGGGGCTGAGGACCCAAGAAAATAAGAACTATGGCATATGTTTCCCTTGTCCTCAGGTACCCACATCTGGGCACTCATTACAGGTCACAGGGCCAAACTACTTTTAGAGCAGACCCAGCACAACAAGTTCATATATTCTACAGCACCTGAATTTGCCTTCAGGAAGTGGTAAAAATAAACCCCCAAATCTGATGGAGTTCTTGCCATCAACTGAAACTTTGTGGTTAGCACACTACACATCATCACAAATCATGTTGCACACTCAGTGGGGAAACATTCCTCAGTCAGTTCTGTTTCCCTGTTCAAACAGCTTCATATGCTACTCATAGTGCTCTGTAGAAATGGCATACGTGACATTACATGCACATAAGAAGTCTCTAAAAAAATTAAACACTTGCTAATCTTGTGGGGACATTGTGCTGAAAGTGGTGTATCCATCAAAAGAAAACCAATTTCATTTCATGCAAGCTTATCAAGAAAACATACACAATATGCAACCATTTCACAGCTGCCAAAAGAGATCAGTCTAATTTCATTTTTTAGCTAGAAGGGGAAATTTAACCAGGCAAAGCTGTTGGAAGCCAAGAAGACTATTAAAAAAAAAAAAAGTAGAAACCATCCGCAATTTCATCTAAAGGCAGAAGAGTTTGTCAGTGAAATCAAGCACTTGGCTTAGTTGTGACATTAATGTGGCTGCATGTGAGGCATGTCAATTAGTGAATTTATTGGTGGACTGTCCGTAATCCTGAGAACTAAACCTAGAGAAAACATGTTGTGCAGTTCTGTCTCTGGTATTTCTCTGTCCTTATGTCTCCCATCCTCCCACCTCTCTATCCCCGTCTTGTCCCTCTTCCATACAACAACTGGTTGCATGCTAACAATATTTTTCTTTGTGTCTCTGCAAATACCATGAGATCCAAGCATGTCTCATGGAATTTGAGGCTATCATCTGTTCACATGTACTGGGTAGTCAGCAACTTCCACAAGACAACCATTCTCCTCACCCAGCTTTCATTTGCTTAAAAACATCTCAGGAATTCTTATGAATTGTTTAATTGTTTTAAATTAGCACCAAGAGAAGCCCTCCCATTTGCCTCCCCAATTGCACCCAACCTGAATTTAGGTGCATTAAGAATAAAGTCAATGAATGCCAACCTGCATGCCATTAGAAACCATTCAGGCCAAAGAGAGGCCAGATGTTAAAATAATTTGCAAAAAAATGACTACTGAAAAAAAGAGACTGTGTGTAGGGTGGCTGGAGTATCCTGCCCAGTTGGAGACAGAGAGCTGCTGAACCAAGAGAGAGGGAGGACAAGGCTGAGAGTGTTGGGGTTGCTCAGCCTGGAGCAGCCTTCCAGTACCTAAAGGGACCTGCAAAAGAGCTGGGAGAGCTGGAGAGGGACTATTGACAAGGGCAGGCAGTGATTAGACAAGGGGGGGTGGCTTTAGACTGAAAGAGAGATTTACATTAGATGTTAGGAAGAAATTATTAACTGTGAGGGTGGTGAGACACGGGACCAGGCTGCCCAGAGAAGGAAGTTTTGCCCCATCCCTGGAAGTTTTGAAGGCCAGGCTGCATGGGATTTTGAGCAACGTGGTCTAGTGGAAGCTGTCCCTGCATGTGGCAGTGGTGTGGTGGGAATTGGAACTAGATGATCTTTAAGGGCCCTTCCAACCCAAACAATTCCATCGTTCTAAGGGCTGCACAGTCCTTTCCTGGGCTGCACTAGGAAGCTGAGTGAAGAGGGCACGGACTGCTCCTGGGGATGGCATGTGAGCTGTCACACGGAAGATGCTTTCAGGAGATTGTGCTTCAGAGATATACCTAGGAATCAAAACTTTTCTGTTCTCTGGGAGAGGGCAGTTAATGAGTTACTCCAGGAATAAGTGATCCATGTCCAGCGGTGGATCTCAGTGCAAGTAGCCGGTACAGACACTATGCGAATATGCGTACATTTTTCTACGATTTGTGGTGCAGTCGCTCTTCAGGCCCTTGTGGCTTCCAGTCACTTAATTGTCCTCTTGGGACCTCAGTTACTGCCTCCGAGTGGGCTGATATGTCCCCATCTAGGTATTCCTAAGATGAAAGCAGTGATATTATAATTACTATAGTACCATCGTGCTGCAAATGGACTGCCTGTGCTTGGTTACCTACCACAGATTTAATCCGTGGGCATAACAGTCTTCTCTTTGTATTTTCACAGTCTGGCTCTTCAAAGGAAGACCTTTTGTTTCCATCCAGGATGATAAATGGGTTTTAGCTTTATTTTCTCAGAGGGAAGCTTATGTGATTGTACTGTCTGTCATCTGTCTACACTGATAAGTTTTTAACTGCCACAGCCAATTATAATTATTTCCAAAGGAAAAACTGCCAGAGGCAGACATCTCCATGATAATTATATTTCTATGGATTTTGTGAAAGACAGCAGCAGACTGGGTTGGGGCTAAGGAGGAGGAGGGAGAGGACAAAGCACAAGACCACACTGAGAGTGTGCCATGTCAAGGAAGTCTAGGAGGCCTCAGCTGATCCTCAGCCCATGCTGGCTGAAGGCAGCCAGCAGCCAGTCTGCAGCACTGGAGAGTCAGTGGGCATGGGTGTCTCTCCAGACATCCCACAAAATGCACCGTTCTTGCCCATGGCAGTGATTTCAGAGGGGACATTGGCGTGGCTGCAGCTGCTGCGATGCAGAGCGGGAACAGGCACAGCCCTTCTTTCTGCTGGCTGTGATGCAGGGATCTTTCTGTGTTGGTGCAGGCAGTGGCACTGGTTTGCCTTGGGCCTGTACTTGCAGGCTGCAGAACCTGGTGGTGGCTGGGCTGGGCTGGGCTGGAAGGTGTCCCCAGGCAGGATGGATGGGCAAAGTGCAAGGCACGGTCAGCATATGCTCCACACTGCCACTAATTGAACATAATGGATGCATTGCTAACAAAGACTTGTAGTGTGGGGGACAGTGTGTTCTCTGTGCTCAGAGACCTGCCAGCCACTAATGAAAGCTGCTAAGGCCAGCTTTGTAAATGCATTTAGGTGTCTGAACCAGATATTTGAAGACAGGTAGAGCCTAATTCTCTCTGACATCAAAAGGGACTCTGACTTGCACTGCATGGGAAGTCGTGTCTTTCAACAGCTTTAAAGCTGTGAACATTTCTCCATAAATATTTTAGAAGAATTGACCCTCTCTCTGCGTGAATCTTGCCTGAAATGAGAGGTTTCTAGAACCCTTGAGAACTGAGTAACTTAGCTGAACCATTCCCTGGAATGATACATACTGCTTCACCATTACAGGATGTTCTTGGAAGGAGCAAAATGCCTAAGGTGAAAGCAGATCACCATCTTCACTGCCTAGCTACCACGACATGTAATTCCTTTTGGCTTGTCAATAACCTGATCCAGTTCTCCAGGCCTCACATAAGTGGAGGGCAGCTGCAGTAACCCCCAGGCTGCTCTACCCGGCTGTCTCAGCCGTGGCCTGCAGCGGGTGTTCAGTGACCTGGAATACAAATCTGCGTTCAGAAGCCCTTATGGCAGGAGAGTTTCGCAGGCTGGAATTTCACCCCCCACTAAGTCACTAATGTCACTAAGTTGCCTGATGAATCTCAGCAGCTACAGCAGCAGGTGAAGAAAGGAAATGCGAAAAATTGCATTCAAATACACAACAAGAGTAGAGATTAAGTGAAGAAGGGGAGGGTGGGAGCATGAAAGAAGCACTGTTTCCCTAAAATTGTTTTGAAATGGAGTACAAGTGACTGCATTTTAGCCCTACCAAACAGCTGTGAAAGGTTAATATTTCTTCACAGCATTGCTTTATTTTTGCCTAGGTCTTCAGCAACTATTACTTGAAGTTAATTCAGGCTTTGGCCCTTGGGAACTTATTTAATATGCTAGTGCTTAGAAGTCCATTAATATTTATAAATACCACTTGAATTCCATTTTTACCTTCTTACCCAAGCAGGAGCACTTGTAAAAAGAAAATCTTGTTGCTTTTCTTTTCCTTGTCTTTTAATTTTTCCCATATTTTTGTTGTTGGATTTTTTTTGTTTGTTTGTTTGGTTGGTTGGTTTTTTTTGTGGAACTGTAGTAAGTTCAGGGTTGAGCCTGTTCTAAAAATGTCATATTCTATAGAGCTGTGATGTATAGTTTTGCTAGCCTGCCTATGCCCCCAAGAAGGGCCTGAGAGTTAGATGTTAGGCCTGGAAAAATGGAGATAGTGTCTATTCTCAGCTCAGCCACTGGCTAATTATGCAACCTTAGTCAGTTCATTTAACCTCAGCATGCTTAGGTTTCCAGATCAGAAGCGAAAGGGATAAAAGGATCCTCTGTGAATACTCTGTGGTGCCTGAGGGAGAACAAGGTATTACCCATCACACTGCTGCCCTGGGAGCCCTGGCTGTGGGTGGTTTCTGTGTTAGGATAGGGTACCTGTGGTGAGTGAGTCCGGGAACACAGATGAAGGCCTGGCCACTGCATTTCTTGCCGAGGAAGACAGCTCTCACAGTCGGTTTGACAAGTCACAGCTACAGACACCCTTTGCTTTAGGCACTCAGGCTTTTATGTCACTCTTCAGCAGTTTCCTGCCAGCCACAGCAGTTGCTGCCTCCTGTACATTGGCTTTTGTATGTGATTCGTGCCTGTCTCAGCTTCACTTGCTGACCCCAGAGAGTGATCAATGGCACTCCAAAGAGCTGTAAACCCATATAAAATGGCAGATCAGTGCCTAGCAGTGGTAATAAAATAAGTTGCCTAATTTGAAGACCAGAAGTGTGCCTTGAAAGTCATAAATGAGAGACTCAGGCAGTTTGCAAAAATATATGACCTCTCACTTTTGGAGCACTTGGCCTTAAAACACGTCAGTGTTGGGGATGTGCTTTTCACAGCTGCTGAGATATATTTCCTCTATGAGCTTCTACAGCTCTCTATGCGCTTCTACAGAGAGACACTGCTGGGCAGAACAAGAGTGATGTTAGAAAGTGCTCAAAAGCATGCAGCTCTTGTATTACAGTACGGTTTGCTCTGCATTCCTGGTTTAGAATGGAAAGCAGAGCTGCCCAACCTTTGTTTCAGTGGGCATCTGAACAGCCTTGTGCTGCACAATCTTGCTGCCCGAAACCATCAGCAAGCAGAGGCATCGCAGATGTTTCTCAGCAGCAGAAGGCAGAGCATTACAAGACAAAGTATTTCAGGTGCACACCTAGCTGGATGGCACAGCAACCTCCAACACAATCAGGGAAACTGCACGCAAAGGCTTATCTTTGAGGGATTTGTGAGACCTGACTTAGTAGTACAGAAGGCAGCAGCACCTGAGAGAGCAATGCTCTCCCACGCAAGGCTCCCGGCCGTATGAAATTTCCCATGCGCGCTGTTTTGCTTCTAGGCCAGCGTGGGTGTGATACGTGTTACCTTAGCAACAGGACAAGTGCGTGCTGCAGCTGTAGCCTTCTCCTCTTTGCAGCAGGAGAGCATCCCTGGTTTTCTTAGAGAAAACGCTGCGCAGGTCCCCACAGAGGGGACCCCAGTGTCTGTGGCTATCAGCATGCTAGCACTCAGGGCACAAACAGACATGAGCTATGGCTGACGCAAACATGTCTTCCCTGCTACCCTCTGCTCCAGCTCGTCTCTTCTGGCCTCCAGAGAACATCATCTGAGTCAGTCTGGCAGGAGCAGGATCAGCAGCTTTGTGCCAGCCCCCTCCATAGTTTCTGGAGTCAGATGGCTCCCACAGCTCAAGGCTTTTTACTAAACTTGAATGCCTGAGGATGTCTGAGTGCTTTATGAATATCTGGAGGAAACAAACGCGGCAGTCAAGGCATCGGTACCCATTAATCACTTAGGGAGGGCCGGGGGAGAATTTAAGAGAAAAGACTCAGGAAGCAGGGGGTGTGTGTGGGGTAGAACCACCCAAGCCAATATAAATGCTGAAAAACTCCATAAATACAGCAAACCCATGTGAGACATAAAACCTATGGAAATTCAGTTTTTCACAGAATTTTGATTCTGCCCTGGCTTTCGTCCTCTGTTGAACTTTGGGACTTGTAACAGCATTATAAATATATACAAATCTATAAACGTACACACATGTGTGTTCCCCAAATACATTTAACAGTCCTTTTTTTAATGCTTCACCAGCACATATGTTTGAGAACAAAGTATGCATAGATTCAAAATTTTAAGACAATTCTACATTAAAGGTTCTAAAGAGGGCTGCTCCTGGGAAAAAAACAAACAAACAAACAAACAAACTTGTTGAAACGTTTGCTGAAATAAACAAACGTACGTATTACTGCAGACGTAGGAAAAGGCAGCATTTGTTCTCGCTTTTAAATGAAGTGCAACATCCGATCACTTGTAAATTCTTCAGTGCTTTTTAACACCTTATGTTTCACTTGCACTTAGTGCATATGACTGCAGCCAGGACCAAACATGCCCCAGGCACAGCCGGTCTTCCACAGGCTGTCAGCGCCAAGGAGGATGCCCGCAGCTCCCGGCGTCAGCTGACTGAGGGGAAGGGACGCGGGAAACGAAAGCGCTCCCTCCGTCCGCTCCCGCCCCCGCCGGGCCGCGGCCCTGCCCACCCCAACGGGCTTTTCACCCTTAAAAAACCAAGAGCTTTCGAAATCAATAAAGCGGTGGAGGAGTCACCCCGTCAAGGCTTCCCCTCTTCCTGGAGCCGGTACCTTCCCCTGGCAGCCATTTTACCCGGCCCCGAACGCGACCCTCTCCGCTGTGCGCGCGGGGAAACACAAACAACGACACCGCGGCGCCCGAGCTCGGGCGGACGTTGGATAGATGTCCTGCTAATTATTTCAAAAATACAGGAAACATCACAGAAAACAGCGCTTATCGCAACGCATCCCCCGGCCTGCTGCGGCGTCCCGGACGCGGGGGGGGAGCGGGGCTGTCCGTGGAGCCGGGCNCGCTCGAGCCGTCGCTGCGCCCGGCCGCGCCGCCGCCGCTCCGCCATGTGGCTGCTGGCCGCCTCCGTGCTGCTCGGCGCCCTGCGCGCAGGTGAGTGCCCGCCACACCCCCCTCCCGCCTTCTCTCCCCTTCCCTCGTCGTCCTGACTCCTTCGGCTGCGGCCGCAGGGATCGCCCCGAGGCGCCTCCCGTGCGCTCCCGTCTCCGGCGGGTCCCGGCGCGAGTGCCCCGGCGGTGTCTCCGGCGGGGCCCCCGGGTGCGAGGGAAGGATTGAGTCGCGCCCCCGGGTTTCGGGAAGGGAAGGGGCGGGTGGCGGGGGTGGGAGGCGGAGGCCGGTCCCGGGGCCAGCGAGGCGGAGCGGCCACCGCCCGTCCCGCCGCCGCTCCCGCCGCTCGGCGCGGGGACTCGCGGCGCCCCTGCCCGGAACTCCCGGCTGGTCCTGCTGGCAGCAGACGCGTGTGGGACTGCGGGCGCGTAGCGGTAGATCGTCATCCTTTGGGAAAGAGCGGGGACACACGCACACACACACAGAACACACGCTGTCATCCAGCCCCCGCCGCCACCGCTCCCCGCATCCTCCCCGGGGCCGGCGGTGGGCTGCTCCCCGCAGAAGTTGCGGGGGAGTGGAGTGACACCGTGGCCACAGCTTTGCCCCTCGCTTCCCTGTGCACTAGGGCAGCTCAGCTCCCTGTGCTTTCCTGAAACAGTCAGACTGCTCCCCTGCTGCACAGGTTCTAGGGTTGATGGCGTTTCTTGATCTTTACCGTTAGGTTTGTGTGCCATCGATGTGCAGTTAACGTCGCACAATCTTAAATTCTTATTTCTCTGCCTTGAGAAGAAATTCGGTGGGGGGACAGGGCTAACAAAATTGTGGCATTTTTACCGAGGTGCAGGTGCTTAGCGTTGTTCTGTCCGTAAGCAGCACATCGAAACTTGCGTGTTTAAAGCAAGTGTCGAAACTCCAGTCTGGGTTCCAGGGTCAGCAGTAGACTGGCTTAAATGCCAAGAGCCCCAGCACGGTTTGCAGTCGGTGAGAAGGGCAGGCTCCCATCAGGTGCAGTGACCAAACTTAACCAGTTTTGTCAGCCGTGTGCAGCAGTTCCGAATTTGCACTGCATGTGCAGCAGCCTTTCTGTGGCTGCTTCGCAACTGCAAGTTCTTAGAAGCCCCCACACTGTTTAGTGAAAAGCTCTGAAATTGTCACCTTCATATGACACCTCTAAGATGATAACCCACGAGATAGTTGGAGGCTAAGAGTAATCCACTGCCTGCAGGATTTGGTAACTGTTTGGGAGAGGGTTCTCTTGGCCTCCTCTTACCACCAGAATTGTTGGGAAGTTGGTAGTGGAAGTACCGTCTGCAGGAAGCAGTTGGGCTCCCTTTAGTGGGAGAGCAGCCACACAGCCTCTTCTGCGAAAGCAGCCGGGTGGCAGAGGACCGAGCCCGGAAATCCGTGTGCGTGTGCTCAGCTGGAGCTGCGCCTCATTCCCGCAGCACTTGCTGCTGGAGCGCTTCTGCTCCGTGCCGGCTCCATGGACTCCCCACCAGCACGGCCCGGGAGTCAGGAACTGACAGCTCCCTCCCGTTCCGTGCTAGCACCAGGGAGAAAATGCTCGTCAGTTTTGTTTTAGTTCCTTCAGGATGGTTGGGATTTTTGTTTGTTTTGGTAAATATTTTGGAAGTATTTCCTTTAGTTGAAAATCAGCTTTCTCGGTGAAATGGAGCCAGTGGTGAACAAATTCTTCCTACAAAATGTAAATGTGCTGGCTCTGAAAAAGAAGAAAAATCCCAACAGTTATTACCATGATTTAGTGTGAAACAGGTGTGAAATTTATTTCACAAAGAACTGTGGAAGGTTTTAGTTGTGTACGTTTGTTTTTTATTAGGGCATAGCTTGAGGTTTGTATATAGCTTCCCTTTGTTCTGCTTTTGTTTCTTCTATTAGTTTAAAAATGCAACACAATGAGTAAACCAGAGAATACTTCTTCCTTCATTGTGAAGTGCAGTCATGCATATTATATACAGAGCCAGTTTATTTTAAGCTTTTGATATTCAGTAGTAATCCAGGAAACAGTGTGAGAATATTAGAGCGAAATTTAAAACAGGAGTGCTTTTTAAATGTGATCTGAGACTCTTGATTTCAGGGGGAAAAGAAAAGAGCTACTGCAAATAGCGACATAACTTTTTTTTCTTCCCCCTATCCTTTTTTTCGCTTTCTCCCCTTGCCCTAATTAGGTTTAGTCATTAAATACATATCATCATTCTGAACTGGTTTTATACATATGAGTATCAGTAGTTCCCCTGAAGTTCTGGGAGCTATTCCAGTTTGTAAGTCTCAGTGCATACAGTATTAGGGGATGTCGTGGTTTTGATCCTGGCTAAGTGCCAGGCACCCACGGCAGCCACTCACTCGTTCCCTCCCCTGCCACAGTTGGGCAGATGAGGGAAGGAGAGGGGAAAAAACCAAGGGAATTAACTCAGAGGTCTATGAGTTGAGATAAGGAACCGGGAGAAAACGCTCCAAGGACAAACCAGGCTCAGCTTAAAAGTTGCAAAAGTGAAAATTTATTACTACCTGAGTTAGAAGGAGGATATGAGAAATAAACTAAACCTTTAAAAGACACCCTTCTTTCCACTCCCCACCCCTCCCTCCCTCCCACCAACAGTGCAAGGGGGGCAGGGTGTGGGGGTTCAGGTCAGTCCGTTTCCAAGATCTTCTTCCCCTGCTTAGGGAGAGGAGTTTTTTCCTCTGCTTTTGCCGTGGGGTCCCTCCCACGAAAGACAGTTCTCTGTGAACCTCTGTGGCGTGGTTTTTCTTGTCCATGGAATGCAGTCCTCCAAGGACAAACTGCTCCAGCATGGAAGCAGGGGGCCCCTCTCTCTCCAACCGGGTCTCCCACCTGGACTGCAGTTTCCTCCGACATCCACCCGCTTCAGCGTGGTCACCTCCTTCACAAACTGCGGGACTTTTATCTCAGTCTCTGTCTCTCACTGGGCTGCACCTGCTACGGCTTCTCTGGCATCTACGGCTCCTGCGGCTTCTTCCATGGCTGCTGCGGCTGCTGCGGCTTCCGACATCTCCCGCTCCAATGTTGGCACCTCACCCATGGACTGTGGGTGGCTCTGCATCCCTCATGGACCCCCATGGACTGCAGGGGGAACACCCCGCCTCACCATGGGCTCACCACGGCCTGCAGAGGAATCTCAGCTCCAGAGCCTGGGGCACCTCCTCTCCCTCCTTCTCCACTGACCTTGGTGTCTCCATGTTGTTTTCCCTCACATGTTCTCACATCCTCCTCCTTCTCTAACTAAAAGCATCTGCGTGTGCACTTTGTTTTGATTTTTCCTTAAATATGTCATCACAGAGGCGTAACTAACCTTTCTTATTGGCCCAAACATGGCCAGTGACATGTCCATCATCTTCAGAGCCATCAGAGATTGGCTCTGCTGGAAATGGTGAAGAACTCCAGAAACTTCTCACAGGAGCCATCTTTATGGCCCCCTCCCTTCTACTAAAACCACAACAGGGGATTTTCTTGTTTTACATATCCTTTCCTATATTTGGTTTTATCAGATGGATGTAGTAAAGCATTTTGAATTATTAATGGCTCTGGGACTTTGGGGAGAAATTACTATTAAGAGAGCTATTAAACTTTGTTATGATTTCATACAAACAAGGAAAAATAGAAAATAAAATATTCAAAGCTTTCAAAGCTTACAGCCAAGCTAGTTTAATTAAACTCTTTCTTCTGGTTCCTGGTGTAATTTATATACTGATGTTACAATTTTTGATATTTTTAAAAACTGATGAATGCATCTTCATTTCTGATAAAATCTTGGCATAAGGTTTAGGTCTTTCTTGAAACAGTGGTCAGTCAATATTAGTGTTTTAGAACTGTGGTGCAGCATGGGAGAGAGATGGGAAAACCCAGCAGTGGTAACATAATCCTGTGAGGTGTTGATTTTTCCTTACCTGCACTGAATGCTATTGTTAGAGACATTAGTCACAGTGATTTGTAGTGCAGGTTGGTCATTTTTACAAATTCTCCATTTTCAGTTCCATTGTGTATGCAGTCAAATACTAAGTAGAATCTCATTTAATATATGGTATTGTGTGTGCACTTTCTCTATTGGAAAGGAAAAGAGAATTTGCAAGAAATGGCCTAAACTTATAGGCATTTGGCTCCACCTTCAGAGATAAAAAGGAACAAGTGACAAAACTGTCTTGACTAAGCTGCCCTGCCTGCCTTCTCTCAGAAGAGTAAAAGTGAGACCTTTTTTCTTATGTCATTAATGAACTGTAAAGGAAGGTTATGCGGAGCTGACGCCTGGACCTCAGTTTCTAGCTACCTGTGTGATCAGCAGCAAAAAACTGAACATCAGTGGGACAGCCTGTGGTTAATGTTTATATGTATGCTTTGCAGAAACCAGGCAGTATTTCCTCATGTGACATAGGAGAAGTGTCCAAGTAAATAAACAGCAATCCAAAAAAATTTTTTTGTTTTAAATTTATGATAGGTTATGGTATATCTGTACATTAAATGGATGTGAGAATGGCTGAGTTTGTATAGAGGAATAAGTAGAATTATAATAATGCCTTTTTTCCATCTTCTGTTGATCCCTTGAAGCGTGATTCTTTTTGTGGTTTCACAGGAGAGTTTGTTTTGTTTTCCCAATTCACCTGTTATAATTATTTTTGCTTTGTTCTCAAGTATTAAGAAATAATTCTAAATGTGTCAATTTTTATTTTTCTTTATAGGTTCTGCCCAGTTGTCACTTGTTGGGACAGATATTATAGAAAAAAATGACTGTAATGAAACTGTAGTTTTACCTTGTTACGTGACTAATCCAGAGGAGAACAATGAAAATGTCATGTTTGTTACATGGAAAAAGCAAGGAGATATAATTTTTTCTTACCATGGAGGAAAAAAGGAGTTTTATATTAAGCCGTCATTTTCATCAGCAAGATTGTTATCCCAGGCGGATTTAACCAAGGGTGTGGCCTCACTGGTGCTCAGCAGTGCACAAGCAACTGTTGGAAATTACAGCTGTGAAGTAACAGAATTAAACAGAGAAGGAGAAATAAAAATGGAACTTAGAAACAGCTCAGGTGAGTTGCCTGCTATTGTTTCAGAACCTGTTGGGAGGGAGAGCAAGCAAAATCTTAAGGGAAAGAGGAAAAATAGTGAACATGGCAATGTATTCCTTTAAAGTGAAAATACAAAAAATGTAGCACCTAGGCCTTCTGACGTGTAAGCTATTATGGGTTATTTTGGTGTAAGCTAGAGGGGAGTGCTTCCATGGGAATGAGCTGAACACATTTTTTCATTCTGCAATAGTGTCTCAGGGTGATTTAGGTCCAATATAGGAAAATCTGTGCTTTCCCACATCTTTTTGATTATATAGGTGCTGATATATTCAGCAGTCTCATCGCATTACATATTTCTGATCATCTTCCCTAATATCTTCATAATACTGAAATGTATACAATCCATCACAGTGGCTGCAGAGATCTTTCCTTGGAGGAATTGCTTCTTGCAGCCTTTAACTCTGCTGGAAAATGACAGGTAGAACTAACAGAAATTCTGTTTTAAGAGCTCTAAAACTCACTCTGAAGGTAGGCAGTTCTCTAGTGAGGTTGAAAATGCTACTGCAAGATGGTAACTTGTTACGGTTTTCTAGCATTAAATGTCATCTTCAAAATATGGTGTTTAAAGTGATGTTAAAACGAATGAGATTCACTAAATGAATTTCTCATCTAGAGAGCTATTTTACTTTATCTTGCCAGTTCCAGCCCACGTTCTCCAGCACCTCAGCTGTAGGATAATAGGTTCTGCTGTACATGTGTGCTCTGTGCAGTGCTCTGCAGCTGTGACAGTTTCACTGAACATAGGTGTGCCCTGACTATCTGTTCTGCACGGGAGACTTGCCTCTGGAGGCCTGCTCAGAAACACTGGATGTGTTGCATACGTGTAGCACATGGAGTCTTACCCCTGCACTCTGGAATTTTATCTGGTTTTGCTATTAGTTTTTGCATTTCACAACAAAGTATTGATGAAGCTCAAACAGATGTTGCTTTTGTCCTTCTGTGGACATTTTGTGTAATTCTCACCTGGGTCTAGTTATTGAGTTAACTATATACCCTGCAAAGCAAATGTGATCCTGAAATTGCGAGGGGCACAGCCACGGAAAGTGAAGATGCTACAAAATCATTAATTTCTTAGAACACTGCAAAACAGGGGAAGAGGTGTGCGCAGTTTCCATTTCCTTCATTCTCTTCCAGCTTACTCAGCCTCCTTTGACTTTTTATGTCATTTATATCAAGCTCCAGGAGAGGAAATAAGGCTTGAGAATGTAGTAGAATCAAGTCCCATTTGCAAGTTTTATTTTCTTTGTGTTTATAATTCTGAAATCGTTATAAAGACAACAAAGCAGGAAACTGATAAAATTTTTCTAATTTCATTTTCTAGTTGTCAGTTGCGGCGACGAAACACCAGAGGAAAAATGTGGTTGGTGAAAAATTCATAGTTTTGAGGTCATGTTAGGTGTAAGAGTTTATGCTAGAAAATGCAAAACTTAGGTTTGAGGGTGTAGCTGAAGGTAACACAGCCGCTTGCTCTCTCTCTCTTTCATTTCTCCTGCACAGCTTTTTGTCGCTTGCTCCTCCTCAGTGTTCTAGAGAAACTCTTGGGACAATAAGCTAATAGGAGAAAGTGTAGTAAGTGAGTTTTGAAAAGGGTTACTGGATAATCAAAATCCTGTACCAGTCTTCGCTCTGTTGTTTCTGAGCAATGAATTCATGCTGTCACTTACTAGCATGTTCCAATTGATGCTTTTACAAAGATAGTTATGCAAGAGCCAGCTATCCTCCATCTCTCTTTGGAGAATTTCTGGATTCACCTAGGAAGCATGTAGCAGAGTGAGAAAGATTTCTGTGCAAGTGCCCTCTTCTGTGTGCACACACACTTTCCTGATCAGGAGAGTGACTGTCAAGTTTTCCCATTTTCTCTTCTTTTTCCTTTCTTTATCATCTATTTTCTTGCTGCTTTTTCTCTTCTCTTCTTTCCCCGTCTTCTCATTTCTTCTTTTCTTCTGTGTCTTCTTCCCCTCTTTCCTTTCTCTTTTACCTCTGTTTTTTACTCTTCTTTCCACCCAGTCTGGAAGTCTCTCTTACTAGCTTGGAACTGACTTCCCTATATTGGCTTTCAAAATATTACTTTATGCCAGGAGCTTAGTTGATTACTATGAAGCACCAGAATAAGGGAAGCGTATTGCCAGGAAATTGCATTCAGCAGTTCCTCTTCCTTGCATGTTGCATGTGTGTGCAGTATTGTAAGCACTTCTGTAGAGTAAGTTCTTTCAGACTCCAGGACTGGACTACACGTGGTTCTGTGTTGCATGCTGAAGCCCTAGCAGATGCCAGGCTTCTTGGCTGCTTTCTTTTTGTAATACCTGATAGAGTCATCTGGAGCTGCTACAGAGGAAGTGAAGTGGTTCTCAGTGTCTCTGCTTGCAGTTACTTTCTTTAATTATTCTCAGTTGCATCAAACAGCATTGCTGAGATTTGACTTTATCCAGGGAATGGCCACTGTGCATTGATATTAGTTGCTTTTTAAAAATTGCAAAAAAGCAAAAAGCCTTCCTTTAAACAATCCATTAAAGTAACCTTGTTTTGATGATTAGGAAGTTGGCAGGTATTTCTCCATTTCCTTGCCTTTGGCTTAGCGTTTGCCTTGTATTTCTGTTGTATGCACTCTGTCTTCTTCTGTGGCCTCTTTTGGGAGGAGGGGAGGACAAGGAAAGAGGGAAATTTGTGAACTTAAAAGCTGTCCTCAGGGTATTTACTTGGCATTGAAAGTTGTGAGGTATTGCTGCTTAGTTAAATGTTTCTGTAGCTACAGATACAACCTTTTTGTATGGAGAAAAAGTGCAACAAATATGCTTCTTAATGAAGATTAGAAATTTCTTTGGAAGCACATGAGCAGGCAGGGGAATGGTGACAAGTGTAATGTAAGAAGTGGAGACTTTGGATTCTACTGAGTGAGTCTGAATGAAGATATGAGCAGAGATGCAAGAATTAACTGCATTTTCTACTTCAGTGGAGATATTTTCAGAATTTTATATTGGAAGGTGGCTTACAGGGTCTTAAAGCATGACTGACTGAACAGCCTAAGGCATCCGAAATGCAGGGGGAAAGTCTAAATGGATGATGTTAGGAAGACCTAAAATTAACAAGGCAAGGTTTGCCCTCTCAGTTAGGCCAGCTCCTGTATTGTTTACCGTGCATCTGGATTTTTTCCAGAGTTACTACCACTCAAAGTAGGATAGAACAGCTGAGGAGGCATCAAATTGGACTTCTCATATCTGCTCTGCTAAATACACTGTTTTTCTTATTTACAGAGATTTTCGTAGTCCTACAAATTCAGTAGCTTGTAGTGCCAGAAATTAGCACCAGCATGTTCTCTGCTCTAGTAGAGGTTAAGACTTCCAGTTTGGAAATACTGGGGTAACTGGAAGTCCTGTAAAAATAGGTTGTCACACAGAAGATCAGGGAGAAAAAGGTAGGAGGAATAGGTAGAGGACATAGGTGTCTTAACCTATTATAATTCTTAATGTTAAATTACATATAGTATTGGGCAATCTAGGGCATAGCCTAAGAGGAATGATAAATACAAAGCTAATAGCCTCAGTTTTTGTTCTCTTCCTACTATTTTTCTTCATTTATTCTCTAGGATCATGGTTCCTTCTAGTGGAAAGGGCTGTCATCATATCACTGATGTGCTTACTTGTTATTTTGTGTGCAGCTCAGTTAAGTGTTATTGGTAAGTATGGACTCTTTAATTCTTTGCAGTTACTGATTTGTCTTGAAATCACTTCCACACATAAAGGCATCCATGTAAAATGAAAGATGGTGCTCACATCTAAAGGATGTGTGGGAATTGATCCAGATAATACACAGAGAGGTGGTGTGTGTGAAGCTTTTCTTCACTGTTGATTCACCATGACATTATTGAATAATTCAAAAATGTTTCATTATATCATCATAAAATCAATATGAGAGAAGGATGGTGTGCTCTCTTCTTAATGTTAAACTTTTCATTGGTCTTTTAGCACTGACTGAGTTATAATTTAACACTGACATCGGTGATTTTGTTAAATGTTTCTGCAGGCAATACATTCATTCACCAGTGTCAGACATTCTTGGATGTTCTTTATACACTGGTGTCCAACATCTATACAATGTGTGCTTTATGCTCTAGTCTTTCAGATGGTGCAATTTCTCGCATCAGTCTTTGAAGTTTTTCAGCCTTTTTCAATTTGTAGACTTCTAAGAAATAAACTTAAAAAAGACACATTTCAGCTAAGAGTCAAGTCCATAAGAAGTTGAAAGAAATTGCGCTCAGAATGATTTGTAATAATCAAATACATATTCAGTCATCTATATATAACTTCCTTTATTACTTTTCCATGAATCTCTGGAAGTGTTGCCTGACTCTGCAAAGGTCTATCCATGGTCCAAGGTTGAAAACTAATACATATTTTTAAAAATTATTTTATTTCCGTATTGTTAGATTCCTGATTTTCATCTTTCATAATGGTATAGGAACCTCTAATCTGTTCAGGGATTGTCATTGCCCTACATTCATAACAGAACTTCAACATTTTTAGAAAAGTGATCATTTCATGGAGAAGTGCTGTTACTTTATAAGAGTAATTTCAGTGTGCTTGGATGGTTTTGCACCTGAGCAATTAATTGAAAGGTCTTGGCCTCTGTGGGGACGAGTTGTGCTACCTCTGACTTAATAAATATGGGTGTGCTTACTGTTTGTTGAGACTTTTTTGTTTGTTTTGCTGTGTTGTTTTTTTTTTTCCCCTTTAATTTGTACTGTTTTGGGTAACCTGGGAATCCACCAATGGTACTTTATGCTTTTAAATAGATTGTTAAATTGGGCATGATTTTTCCATGTGGAATGTCTGTTTTCTTGGTTTTGTGGGTTGAGGGGTGTTGTCTTGGTTTGTTTGGGGGGGGGGCTTTTGGGATTTTCGTTTACAGGATTGGCTTGTAGGATTTAAGTTCCTTTGGAGACAGAGGTGATGTGTCTGAGCTCACAGAGTGCCATGAGGAAGAGAATGAAACCTGGAATTTCTAAATCCCTATCTGACACTCACCTGACTGACAGATTCACTGTAACATTTAAATGTCAGCAGTGCATCTACCCAAATTAACCTGTACCATGTCCCAAAGTTATTCTGATAACATATCAGCTGAATTGTATAGAAGAAGAAATTAAGAATTTGACTAGAACACTGATGCCAGGTGTCATTTTTCTGAGTAAGCGGTATTAACCATATCAAACAATGAAAACAGATTAAATCTTGGGAATGTATATAGTTTTAATTTTTAGGAGTTTGGGTTTCTTTGCTTAGGAACAGTTCTAATCATAAATCTGTATATTTTAGTGAGATAATCTATATGTCTGATTGCTTTCCTCTCTGTCTCTTTAAGGATTAAAATATGAAATTGAATCTCAGAGGAAAGTGTGCATTATTGTAGTACTTGTCATCTTCGCAGTTGTAGCTGGTGTAGGCACTGCTCTTTTTCTCCAAGGTAAGTGACTAAAATTGCTGTCTTAATTTAAGGGAATAAGAAGAGAAACGAATCTCTTCTGTAGTATGGAAGTTAGTACTGCCTATTAATTGCCATCTACTAATTTTTAAATAAAAAAAATTTACAGACTACAACAGTAAAAGCTTTGGAGTTGTCAGGCCCTCAAGTGATCATAGGAAGATAGACTCTGAATTTATGTATATTTTCTATCTGACTGCGCTGGGTGAGTATTAGGGACTAGAGAGTGACTTCTGGTGCTTCAGTGGAGTTTCTTTCTGAACCCCAGAAGTTTGGTGATGCTAATGATTTATGTTTATTGTTTTGTGCTTAAGTCCAGTTAACAATTTCAGTTTTACTGATTCCCACATAAATGTTTGCAGATGGCTATACTGTACAGAGTCAGGCTGGTCTGGGCCTGACTGTAATCCCTGCTGTGATTTTGGTACCGCTTCAGTACGTCATGTTTGGAATCGGTGAGTGTTTATTTACTCACATCTGGATATGAAAAAGCTGAGCTCCCCTGTAATCTATAGAATATTGTCATTTTTATAGATGGGTGCTACATCCTGGGTTCATCACATTCCTGGTATCTCAAAACAAAATGTTCAGCCTGTCTTTGTTGGGCTGAGTTGCTTCAGGAAAGAAGTAGTGTGGGAGATCAATAATGGGTC